>CANUEY010349028.1:0-26669 GCA_948099555.1 Croton setiger
CCCCCCCCCCCCCCCCCCCCCCCCCCCCCCCCCCCCCCCCCCCGCCCCCCCCCCCCCCCCCCCCCCCCCCCCCCCCCCCCCCCGCGTAACTAGATCATACAGATTTTAATTAATACAGACCTTATTATATTGCTGTCCTCTATGGTTCAACCTCACTGCTATCTTCTTTTGGAATACCACTGCCACTTAAAATTTTTCTGTCATTGTGGGGGTATCAACTATTCATGGGCATATTTAATGATTGAGTGTTTGTTTGGGAATTATTTTGCTCGGTACACTTCCAAGTTTGGATGATAGGTGAGATTGACTTGTCCTAAACTCCTGAATTATATCAGTTGTGGATGCAGAGTGGGGTGGTTTAATGATGTGAATTGCTTGTTAGTTAATTGCTCTCTTATGAATGTAATCTAAAAAAAATCAGTACTCATGTATGTGTTTAAATGCTGCTGTTGTTTCAGCTTCAATCACATGGATATGGAATGCAATTTATGTAAGACTATATGCACTTTTAATAATAGAATATACAATTGATATTGGAACATGGATATGTGTAATCAGTTGCATACAAGACTTAGGACATGAATGTATTATGGGGGTTGATTGGTCAGTTTAGATTTATTTAAATCTTCCTTATCAAATTTATGTGAGGAAATATAGAAAAGATTGTTCTGATACTCAGTTTTTTCTAAGAGTCATTCTGTTGCCTTAGTTTTTTGATGCTCCTGTTAAAATTGATTCAGATCATCATTGTTTAACATGAAAAAAAAAGTACGACATCTGTATGAGTAAGACAGGAAACTGGAAAGCATGGATTAGTTGTTGTTTTGTGCTTAAAACTTTCATATTTTTGTTTTAATTTTTGTTATTTGTCTTGATCATTTGACATCGGTCTTTGTGTGTGTGTTAATTGTGAATAATTTAACAGTTATCTTTTAATAAATATCTATAACTGTTGCCAATGAGGGAGTAATTAATTTAATTACATCTCTAAAATATGTGACTTTCCTGTTAGCAAACACTGCATGTGTTTTTGCATTATCTATTATGAAAACAAGGAAAGGATTCAGTAATTTGTTCTTCTTTTTTATTTACAGAATGCTTTCAAGTAGTGTTTTTGTAGTTTGTGTATATTGCAACAGCAAACTCAATGGTCCTTGTAGATGAAGATACTGTACTAAAGTTACTGTTTGTGGAGCACAATCTCTTAACAAGCATTGCCAAGTCTTTTCCAAAGCTTGGATCATATGGGAACCTTGTGAATTTTTTCATTGGCAACCACAAGTCTTTATCGAGTTACCCTTGTTTGCTCCCAGTTACATAGATGAGGAGCAAAGTGTTCCCTTTGTTTTGTCTGTGTTTGACAATCTATAGGCTTTTCTCTACAGTCACATGTTTTTTTGCTTTCATTTCTTTATTGTTTCTCTATTTTATTAATGGGCTGAAATCTTACTTGTGTCTCTAGATAGAGATGTCTTAGACTTTGGAAAGAAGAAAAGAGACTGAATGCTGTCTAACATCTTGTGAACCTTTAAGTTCTTTAAAAGGCAAACGTTTGAGCTTATCGTTTACTGATTCACCAATATACATAAAATTCAGTTATGCTTTGAATAAATTAACTCATAAATAAATGTTTACATTAGTGATTAAATTCCCATGCCACCTCTTTTTAGCCTAATTATTATGCAATACCAATTATCCTTTGGTTTCTCCATTATTTGCTCAAAAAAAAAAAAAAAAAAAAAAAAACAATTCATCCAGCCATCTTTTATAAGATCATGCTCATAAGGGGCATATTTACTGTTGTCTTCCCATCTATGAGCAAACTATTCACTTTTTGTTTAGAGAATTCTGTTTATTTTTGTTTCATCATGATTTAGATGACTCACAGCCAGCTTCCATGACTGTCCAATTGTAATTTGTTGCCTGGAAATTAATTAGCAATGGCACGTATTAACCATTCTGCTGAAAACTTGCAGGTTTTATTTACACCTTGCTCGGGTATACTTGACCAATGTTGGGTTTACTTGGCAGTATTTTGATAAGTGCGTTGGTATTGTGAGTTAACAGAGTAATCTGGTAGTTAACAAGTCTAATCTGCAGATTGTAAGTTCCCATAAATTACTTGAAATTGAATGCTTGATTTTTTTATTTATATCTTTACAACTAATTATTTTGAGCTTTGTTATACTTCTGCTTCCTTTCTTTCTTACTTTTTTCTTTTAGGCGTAATTATGAGTTCATATTATTTTCAGCTATTGTTTGTGATTCGTCCATTTGGAATCAGTTTATTTATGTTTTTTAATTTGATTGAAATTTGTGCTGACTTCGGAAAATTATGTTTGCAAATTATCAGGGTTGATAAAGCTCAAAAATTCCCTGTCTTGTTTATGAAAATAGTTGATATTGCTGATATTTGTGCTTATGTGGTACAAATATGATATAAGTGCCTGTCAGACGTGTGGTAATTTGTAAAGGTACAGTAAAATAGGAGACAGTACTGCTCTTGGAGATGAATTCTTGCTCTGTCCCCCCCAACTCCCTCACCTTTCTCTTTCTCTTCCATTATGCTGAATAGGTGCCATCAGTGTTGTCTTTAATGATTATAAACTCTTTTTTTAAGCTGACAACTTAGCATAGATTGGTATAATACAATATCTACTCTCACCCATCCTTATCTTCTCCAAATTCTGTGAGTTATTCAAGGAAACCTTACACAAACATATAGGTGGGAACTATTAGCTTAATCCATGGAGGATTTTTTGTTGATTGTGAGGGAAGGGAGCACTTTGACAGTGGAGTTTGAAACTTTGGATCTTGGTTTCTGCACTTCTGCCTAACCTGCAATAAAGTTCTCTTAATTCAACTTGAAGTTTGAAGAATTGCATGTGATGGTCTTCTATTACATCATTTTACTTGTTTTTTTTTTTTTTCTATCCCTAGGAAATATGTAGAAAATGATTTTCTAAAATCTCATTCACACTACTGGAACTGTGTTTAACCGCTGCATTAAAGCTTGCTTCAGAACACTTCAGGCTAATGTGTTCTTGGTTAATTGTTAATGAGGCCCCATATTGACAAGTGAAAAGGCAATAATTGTTGCAATATTATATTTTCAAAATCAAGGTATTCATTGCATATATTGACAGACTGTATGCAGGACCATTAATAGTTATTAAAGAATCACAAAAATGTCTATAAAGTAGAGTTTTATTCCTTGCAGCCAGTAGGATGATTTTATACTCTATTAACCCACTAGAACTGATTTTTGTTATCATATCTGGAGAAAATTTTCACATCATGTGAAATGTCTTAGATGTTCAGATTTGAATGCTTGTGTATTTTTAGCTTCTTTTATTTGTTGAAGAAAATTGTTGATGGTTTTCATAATCCCTGATTATGTGACAATAATGGCAAAATCTTCATTTGTTGAATAGGGTTTCAGGAAGGTTGATCCAGATCGCTGTGAATTTGCTAATGAGGGATTCTTGAGAGGACAAAAACATCTCTTGAAAAGTATATCTAGAAAAAAGCCTCTTCAGATACACAGTAATCAACCACCACTAGTTCAGGGCTCCAAAGTTCCAGTTTGCATTGAAGTTGGAAAATTTGGACTAGATGAAGAGATTGAAAGACTCAAGCGGGACAAGAATGTGCTTATGCAGGAACTTGTTAGATTGAGGCAGCAGCAGCAAACTACAGATAACCAGTTGCAGACTGTTGGGCAACGTGTTCAGGTAATGGAGCAGCGACAGCAACAAATGATGTCATTTCTCGCAAAGGCTATGCAAAGTCCAGGTTTCTTGAATCAGCTTGTACAGAAGAATGAAAGCAACATGCATATTTCAGGGGGCACTAAGAAGAGGAGACTTCCTGGACAGGATGAGGAAAATATGGCAGGCAAGGCTAGTAGTAATGCTCCAAATGGAAGGATTGTGAAATTCCGCTCTTCAATGAATGAAGCAGCAAAAGCAATGCTGCACCAGATCCTAAAGATGAATTCATCGTCTAGGCTGGAACCATCAATGAGCAACTCTGGTCCTTTCCTGATTGGCAATATTCCTTCTTCAAATGCTTTTGACAGCAGTAACACTTCAAGTCAAATATCGGAATTGATGCTTCCAGAGTTTCCACCTGCATCTGGGCCACCATGTTTTCCTATTGAGTCGGGGTTTTCTGTCGGTCATCCATCTGATGTCATTTCTGAGGTCCAATCTTCTTCTTGTGCAGTAACCGACCCTCTTAATATGGATAATATTGCTGGGATGAAAGTGTGCAACTCTTTGCAAGATTCAATTCTATATAATTTCAATGAGAGACAAGAGATTGTGCCAGAAAGCTCCATTGGAAATCCTACTATAAATTTGGTGGGTTCCGAGAGCGGGCAGGAAGAGAACATCAACTCAATGTCATCTGTCTTGGATGTGGCAATGTCTGTAGGAGCACACACTGATACCATTTCTCCCACTCAGGATACAGTGGATGGGATGCCTAAGCTTCCTGGCATTAATGATGTGTTCTGGGAACAGTTCCTTCCAGCTAGCCCCATCACTGGAGACACAGGTGAAAGCAATTCAAACTCACCGCAGAGCTGCATTAGCAGGGGACAAGCATTACAACCGTGGGAAGAAAATTGCTGGGACAATATTCAACATATGAATCATCTTACCGAACAAATGGAGCTTCTTGCATCAGCGGGCAGGAGGGGGTGATTTTTCACCAAGTACTTCTCTTGCTACCGAAGGTAAATTTTTAAACCATTATTTACCTTGATAAGCCAGTGTTGGCCTCCTAATGTTGCAATCTGGTGATATAATTTTGTCTATTTTGAGATCAATGAACTATTTTTGGGTAGATAGCATATCGGTATTATAGGATATGTTTAAACGACCTCCATCTTGCCCTTTTCTGGGGTTTGATCATTGAAGAGAACTATTATGCCTTGCACTACTCAAATTGTAATATGTATAGTTTTCATCAAAATTACTTCGTGACATGAAAAAAAGAAAATATATATAGCATTATATATTACATTTTGATTTCAGTTTTCAGTGACCATTGAACATAATAGTGAGCGATGAGGAAAATGTGTTCTTTAGAAAAATATTATATATGCTTCTGCAACACATTTGCACCCTTCTCGAAGCCAAACATTGTTTTTGCTTGGGTAGTCTGCTGGGAATTAAGCATGCTTCTAGCTAAAGATTTGGTCTCTCAATCACCTGATAAGAGAAATATATTATTTTCAGAACTGTAGCATTTCTCTGGTGCTTGCAGTGTTGCTGTTCTGCGCTACCGAGCAGACAAAAGCTTTTGCTTAGAGAGAAGATGGCACGACACTTTTTCCCCCAACAAACTTTAACCTTTTTCAAGTGTTACGTATAGTTGTAGTCTATGCTGGGTTAACTTCCTAAGTGAATATTATCCTGCAGTGTTGTGTCTTAAAAAATGAGAATGCCTAATTGGATTCCCTTTCAAATGCTACAGACAGACGGGCATTGCCTGTTTTTGTTTACTTCTTACCAGCTTTGAGGGGTCATTTTGCTTCTATCTCCTTGTGTTGGAAACAGATTAAAAATTAGGCTATCCTTCTCATCAAAATTTGCTTACATTCTCAATACCAAGATAACAAAGATGTTCCAATAAGGAAGTATTCTTGATGATGGCTGTGCATTTTGTTTCTACAGGGTGGTATTGGTAACCCGTGTTTGGAGTTCTTGTTTTGTGCTGCGCTTGGTGCAATGCATCTATCCAGATATTTAGATGTTCGATAAATAATACAAAATTAACCTGAATATTTGAGCAGATTAATGACATTTATGGATTGACTTACTAATTAGGTAGAATCACTTTCAGATATCTCATTTTTATACAAAATTTGCTATTCGGTTGTGTTGTTTTTAAAAATATGCTATTTGTTCCTATAGTTTATAAAAATTAGATTTTGGGGGTTCCTTTTATCTCCAAATTTTATTGAATTCCTAAATGGAATCCAAAATTCTGTGAGCGACCATTTTACCCTTTCCTTGTCTCTCTCACATACACATTGAGGGTACGACTCTGTTTTTGTTTGAAAGAGAGAACGAAACCTTCATGTGCAGGTATTTATTGATTGGATTTATTTAAAGATTAGATAAGTGTCGATTTGTTGAATACCAGCAAAGGGGTATGCGATGGTGCAGATATCATTGCTCTGACAACAATCAAATATTTAATAATGAGTTTTTTAGCACTAGCTATTTCTTTTAGTCTGTATAAGATCTATGTTTTTTTTTCCCCCTAATAAGATGTACAGTTCGTATGAATAGAATGAAATGATTTATTTTTCAGGAAAAAATGAAATGAATAATATTATTCATCCTAAAAAACAAGTTATATTTATGAATGTGCCAATTTGAGCAATTAAAATCACACAGATTAAGTTAACTAGGGAATAAGCAAATTGATTACCATAAATATTAGGTCTTGTAATAACAACTTCAAAACTACCCAAATATAAAATAGAGTTGAGTTTACTTCAATAATAAAACACGCATCATCTAATTATACACTATATGATGTTTAAAAGTACGGTTCAAACATTATATAGGAGCGTTAGAGAAAAATATCCACTGGAGTGGTCTGATACTGGAGTCTGCTTCCATCTGCCACTCTGACGCAAGTTTTGCTGGTTTACATGGTGCTAGTTCTGTATTCTCATTTACCTGTAAACAGAATAAAATATAACTCATTAATTTTTTTTAAACAAATAGGAGTCATTTGATGAAAATCAGAAGCTACTTTACAGTTCCCTGCAGAAGCATTAAATAGTTAAGATGAAAAAAACAATCAAAATCAAAGAAACTTAATTATATATAGACCTCTTCGTTTGGAATGGCAAAGTTTGCTAAATACTCATGCATGATCCCATTAGGAGTTCGACCTTCATATTTGTATTTAATTTTACGCCTTTTTCCGCTGATTTTCCAATATCCATTTTCAGTTTTTCTATTTTTGCCAGGGACATGAAAAAAAAAAATTTCTCCTGAATTAATTAATTAACAAATATCCAAATATGTATTACAGGGAAGTTGACAAATAGATTTATTTTATATTTTAAAAGATAATAATATTCATACAGTTCATTTAATTATATAGTAAAAAAAATTCTTTACTTTTAATTCAAAAAATTGTAGCATTAGAAGTTATTTTTTTCTTGCCACAAAATTAAATGAATAAAACAACCCAAATGACTGGAGTTTTCCACTCTCAGAAAAACTGCACTTCTTTAATCTATCTACCCCAATCCCAATCACCTAAGACATCCAAATTTCTCAGTTACAGAGCTCTGATTTTAGTCCCTCCAGTTCCTAATTAATTTCTGTTTGAGGAATGCAATTCTAAGCTACTTATCGACTATTTTGCTTATTAGAACTTTAATTCATTTTCACAGATTCAATTATAATAACTAGTAACCAATTCATGGCTACTGTTTCGCACACAGCGCAAGATGTTTTTTGGTGGATCGTAATGCACAAAAAGCATTTTTCGGTTCCTTCCAACAATGTAAGAAAACGTTAGCATTAGCATATAATAAGGTAAATGTTGTCATACGGCAAGTTTCTGGACTAAAATTTGTTGTATGAATGAACAAAAATAACTACATAAACCATCGAATAATTTTAGCATTTACTGTAATTAACAGTGCTGTAGGCATTGCATATAAGAAAAATATTTTAGATGACAACTTAGAACATTCAATCGTTTACTGAAATAAAGAATGCCGATTATTTCTTTCCTTTTACTAAATGGTACATATACAATTTATACAATGATCAATAATACCACACAATTTCAAAAGAGGAACAGAATCCGTCGCCTGTACATTGATGCTGTGTCTGCTACAGAATAGTGCCCTGCCTTCCTTACAGCATGAGCCAATGCAGGGACATTACAGAAGAAAACTTCACCGCAAATCAAGTTCAGATTTTGGTAACAAACTATGCAGCTCAAGCCACGACAATTATAATGACAATAATCAGAATAATTCCGAAAATCACAAGGAGCAAACAGAACTGCACAAGAGAGTTCTCAGGTCAATTGCTTCTTCAAGGGAAAAAACAATAAGAATAGCAATGGAAATATGAAACATAAAATTTGATGCACACATTTTTCAACTAGACTCAATATGCTAACAAAATTTAACCATGATTGAAAACCTCCAGTGGAAGTGAAGCAATACATAAAAGCAAGAAATACTAGACAAGAGAAACAAAATAATAAGTTTTTTAAGACCAATTATTACTTATGCTACCATTGTTAAAACAAATAATATTAGAGTTTGAATCATTTAACCAGTTATTCAAGATATAAAAATGCCGAACTTTATCATGTGACTAGGCCATTAATTCAAAGCCTTCGAAGGTCAAGATTGATATAAATTAGACACCAAAAAGTATAAAAAACAACTATGAAGTGAGAAGCTCAATAGTTATGTATATATAAAACAAACTACAGCATTACATACAAAGCAAAACCAAGTTCCTGATGAATTCTATTTGAATGCCAAATAGGTGATTTAGAATTTAATATCATATAAACAACTTTGACACAATAATGTCTTACAAGTTCTACCATTTTGGCAGACCATTTTTCTCCCTAGAGCTCAAACAGAACATTCTATCGATTTTAGCCAAATGCCTATAATGTAATTAGTAAAATCTAAATCTAGTGTATGACCTAAGAACTAGCTTATGTCAGGAATGTAGGAAAACTAAAGCACAGAAAAGGAAATTTTGCATGAATCAAAATTTACCATGGATGAATTAGATCTTTGGAGCTTGGAAGCTTTTGCAAGCTGGGAGGTAGCTTGTGAAGTTGCAGCATGAGAATTCTCAATGTTAGAACCAATATCATCTGCAAGGAAAAGACCTTAAGATTGTGCTTGCACGATAACGAACAAATATTTCAATTTTCATGAAACTTAAGAGGGAATCTTAAAAATTAAGAATAATTACAATGTAGACGCCAAAAAGCAAGACAAAATTTACCAATAATAATTCCTTGCTCATGTACCAAAACAGCTAGATCTTTGAAAATCTCATTTACTTCACCAATTTGTTGCTGAATTTCTTTAATCCCCTGTTCTCTTTCTTCAATTATAGCTTCGTTAAATGCAACCTCGTTATCCAATAATACCACCTCTTGTCTACATAAAATTCAACATAAATCAATGCACTGAAACTAAAATGGGTTATTATTTTAAAATGCACATGGACCAGTTTACCACGTTCTCTTCTATTAGATGCCACAAAAACAGGCACAAAGAAATTGTTGGCAACTACCATAGATATAAAGAAAATTACAGGGGAGCATGAAATAAAGATATCTATTGCATACCTTCTAGATTCTAGAAGAAGAGATTGCTGTTCATGACTTCCTGATGAAGTTACATCTCGCTCGTGGGCATTATAGCTGCACAAGATTTGTCGATGACATTAGATGAAGTATATGTGCAAGAAAATCTGAAACTGTACATGTACACAAACAGTGATATGTTTATGAGAAAATTCTTGACAAGAGATTAGTTCCGGAACAGTTTCAATCTGATATTCAACATGCTGATGTTAAATGTCAATGATTTTGTAACATTATAAAGGAATTTCCCATAACAAAAGTAGCTGCCAACAATGAAGACTTACAAGGACGGAGATTAGATATGCAACCAAATATATATTGCATGATATCATACAGTTACAATGAAGCATGCACAAAACACACACAAAAATAGTAGTCACACAAAATGACATCAAGTATGTGCCAGTAACTTAATTTACTCATTAGTTTAGACATTCAATGTATATAACAATCAAACGCCAAGGTGACTGCACAATTATATTCAAAAAGCTTCAATGTGGCACAAAATTTCTTAACATATATCAGCTTATCAAGTGATTTTGATAGCTAATACCAATTACAATTAAAACAGTACAAGTAACTTCCAAATCATTATTCTAAGGTAAACTTATGTGAGCATGTCAGGAAGAGAGGCATATCCAAAGAAAACAAAAATTTGGTAGTCTAAACAAATCAAATTTCAATAGCTCTCATGCAAGCACACTTTGAACCAACATAAAGAAGCAAGATATTTTGGATACATGAACAATTTCATTTGGAATTTTAGGTGATCTAAAACCAATTTGGCTTTTTTAGTTCAACATATCGATGGCAGCACAAGGAGAAATTACCCAGGTTTGCAACTACAAGGAGATCAATTGAAACTTTGACGCCAACCATTTTATTCCAAATTATAAGGTACCAGTAGCACTATTTGCAAATTGCAATTCCCCCTCCAACGGTACCAGTGATGTGGTACAGTGCTCTATTAATCATCCATGATAAGAGTGACATGTCTGATAAGATTATAAAAAAAAGGCTCATATGCATTAAGTTAAGAATTTTACCTAGATGGAAGAACTTCTGTAGGAATGAAGGGAGCATAAATTGTTTCCCTCTCAGCTGCAAGCCTTTGGACCTTCTGAAATTCATTAAGAGCAGTCCTGAACTGTTTTGCAAGTTTTGCATCATTAACCTTTTTGGCAGGCTGCATTCGAAAGGAGAAATTTCAGTACGAATAAATTGGAAAATATAACCCAATTTCTCCCAAACAATGGTCAACCAAACATGACAAATAATCATTCCAGCTCAGGAAAAATAAATTAGATGATCCTTTGATGAAATAAACCAGTATCAAGGCATAGCTTTTAGATCATAAAATAGGAACAATAAACTTACACTGACTTCCGCATAATGATCGGTCTCACTGGCTTCCCTAAGTTTAGCAGAAGTATCTTTCACCAGTTCACCAATACGTTGTCTCGTCTTATGTCTGCAATACGAATCCAGCAAATAAGAACAGAACTATGAACAGCAAAAGGTACAAGAATTGCAGCAAGAAGTACAAACACTAACAGCACACCGCATCAAAGCGATTCCATAAGGTTATTTTCAAATTCACCACAATTAAACATCAATAACAGTAACCCCAAAGGAAAAAGAGGAAAAAACTACTTCTGAAAATCATTTCAGAACAATTCAAAGCTTTTTCCAAAAAAATTAATTACACACAAAGCAGGTACCAGAATACTTAACAGTTTCTCCCGCAAGTCAATGGTGTCTTTGGGAGTGCCAAGGGCATTGACGAGGCGGTTGAGGGAGTAAACGGCGGTATCGATTTGGAAAATTCCGGCGGCCACAGCTTGAGAAGGATCTTTTTCTTGTCGCTTCTTTTGTTGTTGGAAAGGCCTTCCAGCCTCAAGGTCCCGAAAACTCATTCCGATGACTCTGTTAAAAGCAAGAATTGAATTGAATCGGATTTACAGGTTATTTTCTACCGGAAATAGAAGACGACACAGAGGAGGAGAGGGATCGGAACTTAACTGAAATTGAAAAAAAAAAAAAGTTAGTTGCAGCTGTAGTTGTAGTTGTACCATCCAAGTCAAATGGAGGAGAAGCTTCTTGGTGGACCCGGGAATCCACAAGCCTCTGTTTGGATTTGGCCATTTTGGACCTCTAATTCACAATTTTGGGCGGTGTTTGGTATGCATTTAATACTATATTATATTTTACATGTGGTAGATGCTTACTCTGCCAGATTCTTTCTTTGCTTTTATGGAACCAAACATAAGGGTTAATTTGGCATTTTAGATATTTTAGTTTCTGTGTTATCAATTTTTTTTAATCTTTCTTTTTTTTCTTGTTTGATTATTTAATTCTTTTAAAGATTGAAAAGTATAATATGATAAAAAAAATAAAATACTAAGTTATTAAATATTTAAAATGGAGGGACTAAAAAATTTAATATTAACTAAAATTTTTTAAGATTTTAGTCTTTATTTTTTAAAAATATTTAATTATTTAATACTATACTTTTTGAAATATTAATAATTTAGTAGTGAAAAGGACTAAATAATCAAATAAGGAAAAGAGACGGACAAAAAGTATAATATTGAAAGGATAGGAAATAAATTAGGGATTAAATTATAATTATACCTAAAAATAATTTAAGAACAGGTCATAATTACACTACTAGAATCGAAATCCAATGCCCAATAATGTCATTGAACTCTAATTCGTCAGAGAAATAAAAAACTCGTTCAGATTTCATGTTTTGCGGCAACAAAAAATAGCGACAACCGGAATGAGTCTTTATACTAAAAGGAAGAGGGAAGAGAAGAAGCTAACGGTGTGAATAGTAGTGCCTGAAAGTTGCCGAAGCATGTCGAAAAATCAACCGGAATATTTAGTTGAACCTTCTCTCGGCAAGTACGGTTGGTGTAGTCATTCTACTGAGACGCCGGTGTTCTTTCATATGTGGTAGCCTTTCATCTCCTTTTATTTTCCCGTCATTTTCTGATTCTTCTTTTATTTTATAGTTAGGGGATTTTTTTAGGGACTTTGTTGCCCTTTGCAGAATAAGGACTTAGAAAGAAATTGTCGTTAAAACTAAAAGAACCACGCAACCTTAATGGTAAGGTATGTTTGGAATGAGGGGTGTAAAATAAGAATGTGTAAAAAACAACTATTTATGCATATATAAAACAAATTGCCGCATTACAGGTAAGGCAAAATCAAGTTACTGATGAATTATATTTGAATGCCAAATAGTGATTTAGAATATAAAAACCTTTGACACAATAATGTCTCATACAAGTTCAACCATTTTGGCGGACTATTTTTCTCCCAAACATCATTCAAACAACATTCTATCGATTTTAGACAAATGCCTACAATGTAATTAGTAAAAATTTAATATATGACCCAAGAACCAGCTTAATGTCAGGCATATAGGACAAGGAAATTTTGCATTAATCAAGATTTAGCATGGAGGAATTCTATCTTTGGAGCTTCTTGTGAAGTTGCAGGATGAGAATTCTCAATGTTAGAACCAATGTCATCTGCAAGGAAAAGACTTCCATGATAAAGAAAATATATTTCAATTTAAAAATTGAGAATAAGTGTGATGTAGTCGGCAGAACGCAAGACATCATAATTCCTTGCTCGTGTACCAAAACAGCTACATCTTTGAAAATCTCATTTATTTCATCATCTGTTGCTGAATTTCTTTAATCCCCTGTTCTCTTTCTTCAATTACAGCTTCGTAAAGTGCAATCTCATTATCCAACAATACAACCTCTTGTCTGCATAAAATTCAAAATCAATCAATGCACTGAAACTAAAATGGTTTATTACTTTAAAGTGGACATGGACCTACTCCAAGATAAGTAGTTCCTTTCTGTTAGCATAATAGTGATCAGTTTTGATGAAGCATTTTCATTACCAGTAATCACATAGGCTTCTGAATACTAGAAGAAGTAGATCGATCAGCCATAACTGAACAATTTTCTCTGGTGATTCAAAGAAGGAAATCAGGATCAATAAACAGCACCAAATTGTTGGCTCTGATACCATTTAGAGAGAGATTGGACTCTTAGATTGATCATGCGTTATGTACACGTATTTATATTACAAGTGCATGCTATTAGTATAAGTGGTGGTGTACAATATAATTCCTAATCTTGACATGCTTTACTCGTGTGAGCTAACCATCTGCTTCCTGGATACCCGACCCTTTTGCTCATGGGTCGTATAAAATATTTGTTTAGAGAATTTTTAACCTAGCTGCATAACTTCATTTGCTCTTGGTCAAAATTCTGTTTTGTATCCATATTTTTTAAAATAACGCTATTTATATTTAATTTTTCTCCTTTCTAATTATTTATGCTCAGTTATTATTAGTGGATTATGACGTAATAAACCAGATTTACCTAATAATTTCTTCATAAACGAAGGATTTGAGTGCTCATCCGTGACCGCCCATAAACTCCAAACAAATTGGCAAATTCCGCAGTTTACTTCAATTAAAAATTAAAACAACTCCAAGACGTAATTAGAAAGGGCAAAAAAAGGACCTCGAAAATGAAAACCGCGTGACCACGTTCTGCCACCGCTTCCACACGTCAACGTCTTATTCCACACTCTACGATCGGTACTTTTACGCCGTTAAGCATAACGCATTCTGTAATTGTATTTATTGGACATTTCTATCCTTCCCTCTCGTTCAATATTACAACGTACAACATTTAGAAGCTTAAAATATTGAAGGATACATATCCAGAATAGTATTCCTTTTTTTTTATATTAACCAATCTCTACTTCCTTAATCACTAGGAGAAACTAATTTCGTAGAACCGAAAACAGACATTTTTTAAATCTCTGATAAAACCTTCTCTACATCTAAAATAATCGTATTTTGTCTGACTGAAGATCCCATCTTTTAGTGCTGATCGGATTCAGAGATCGCTCTTCTACGATGGTTAGTGCTGAAGTAACTTTTATTTACTCTACCAATTTTTATTTGTTTGAGTCAAGATTCGTTTTTTCCCTTTTGAACACTGATTCTTAACGCAGAAATCGTTCTTGAATGATGCATAAATTACTTACTTTATTCGTTTATCAAAGATGTAAAATTGTTGTATATATATACTTAATAGTTCTGGGTTTACTAATGATTCATCTTCTCGTTTTCAATGCATCCTGGGATTTTTCAATGCTTATTAATCCCAATGTTGATTGTGAACAGAGTTTATCTTTTAATCTTTGGTGTGCTTGGAAACTTAAGTGATTAGATAACTTTGAAGGGAATTAATTCATTAGAATAAACTTGAACAGTTGGGTTGGGATCGAAGAAGACGATAATGAATAGTTTTAGGCGGCATATGCTATATTAACAACCCATAGTGTTCTTATATTTTTTGGCCGAAAACAACAAATCATGTACTAGAATGTAGAAGACAAAGTTAGTTTCAATGCACTCACAGAACTGGAAGGGCCCGGAATGAGCCTCAATTTTTCTCATTGGTGAATTTTCAATATGAAATTCAGCAGGATTTCATTTTTATAAAGATAATATTACTTCCCTTTTCTGTTTTACAAGCCATTTATTCACTTATTGTATGAAAGATTGTATTTTGCATTCACTTTATTCCCCACTTTTGTATCCTTAAGGTGCTATCTTTTTAGCTTGTTTCCTTAAGTTGCTATGTTTTTGGGAAGATCAGTTGATTTACTTTTTGCTAATCTGTCTCTTTGGCAATGCAGATAAGAACGGTGAAAGTCAGCAATCTTTCCTTAGGCGCAACAGAGCAAGATATAAAGGAGTTCTTCTCCTTCTCTGGTGAAATTGATTATGTTGAATTGCATGGGTTAGTTTTTTGAAGGTGTTTCACTTTTACTTGTGGATGTGTTGGCTGATTAGCTGATGAATTGGAAATATATTGTTGTCTTAGGTATAATTGTTACCAAAAATGGAACTAGTTGCCTTTGTATGGGAGCTAATTAATACCTTTTAATTTATTTTTCAGTGACAATGAGCGTTCTCAAATAGCATATGTCACCTTCAAAGATCCACAAGGGGCAGAAACTGCAGTTCTTTTATCGGTACATTTACATCTAAATCCCTTTCTTGTTATTTTTGTACTGGCAAATTAGCTGTTCTGATGAATGATTCTTCTAAAGAAATGACTTGTGAGATTCTTAGTCTCCATTATTGTTGAATTTCTTATGAAAATACTATTTTGTAATACTATGCTTATATCATTCTCTTGAGTTGAAGGGTTTTCATGAAAGTTATGCTTGTTCTGTATTTTTGTTTAGATGACTGAAATTTCATTGATCTGAGACTAATGTAGCTCAACGTTTCTTAAGATGGTGTTATCTGTCACATTGTTTCTGAAAACAGATCTAATGATTTTGCAGTAAAAAATCTAAAAGTAGCACTGATAAATTCTTTTTAGACTGTTTGCCTCGAGTTAGAAACAACACAAGTGTAAATCGAACAAAGCACTTGTAGGGCTTTCATGTAGCATTTCCTTGTGAAATCCCTGATCCCTGCTGTCAAAAACTTAAAGATTTAGCTGGATTTGCCAAAGACATTTTTATTTTTGTGTCTTCTTGAGAAGTTATTTTGTGGAAAAGCGGCTGCAAAGCTTGAGCTCTCTGAACTCATTGGAGTAAAAATGTTTGATCTTGTTGAATGGGAATTTATCATTTGAGTACGCGTCCTCTTTGTTTTATGGTCTAAAGCTGCTGTTACCACATTTTTTTCTCTTAAGCTGAGACGGTCATTCTGAAATTTGATTTTGACCATGTTTTTTGTCTTAACAACCTTTTTATTCTTTCTCCCTTGGCTCATTGCTCACCCATTCCTATTTTTGTTCCTTATATTCCAGTTTGAAAGAACGTAAGGTGCATGTGCTCTATTATTGTTTGCTTTCTTCTTCTTCTTAGTCGTCTTCTTCTTTTTTTTACTCCCCCCATTTCATTATCTTTATGCATTAATCTATCAGGAATTTAATTTACTTTTGATTTTGTATACCTCTTTTATATTTTTACATGGGTGAACTTTTATTGTATTTGAGACATCTGGTTGGTTATTTTTCAGGGTGCAACAATAGTGGATCAGTCTGTTACCATAGATCTGGCTCCAGATTACAAGCTTCCAGCTGCTGTTTCCGTCCCAACTACGGTAATACCATTTATCCAGCCATAAAGAATATATTATGACATTGGGCTAATCTTCTTCCGTTTTTACTTCATAAAAGTTTTCTGATCTTATGAAATCATTTGTCACAGCAGGTAATAGAAAATAGAAGTGCATCTGGTGCTGAATCTGCTATCCAGAAGGCCGAGGATATGGTAAGCAGCATGCTTGCTAAGGGCTTTATTCTAGGAAAAGATGCTGTAAACAAGGCAAAGGCTTTTGATGAGAAGCACCACTTCACATCAACTGCCACTTCCAAAGTTGCTTCCTTGGATCAAAAAATTGGTTTGACGGAAAAAATTACCGCTGGCACAACCCTTGTCAATGAAAAGGTGAAGGAAGTAGATGAGAAGTTTAGGGTTTCAGAGACGACAAAATCAGCCTTCGCAGCTGCTGAGCAGACAGTCAGCAATGCGGGATCTGCTATCATGAAGAACCGGTATGTGTTAACTGGTGCCTCATGGGTTACTGGAGCATTCAACAAGGTTGCCAAGGCAGCTAGCGACGTGGGGCAGAAAACAAGAGAGAAGGTTTCAGTTGAGGAAGAACAGAGTCGAAGAGCAGTAGGATATACCCCAATTCATGAGTCTGACTCTCCAAATATAAGTGAGCAAATGTCCAGGGGCGGACTTTGATAGGTCTTCTTTGATTGACCTAAGCTTTGTAGATATCTTCAATGGGAATTTGTGCCTCTTCACGCAAACATTTCCTATTCCTGTTAGTTTGGAAGTTATAGTTGGGGATTTTGTGAAACGTCATGTTTTTGCTGGAAAAAGAAAAAAGAAAAATCAACAACTGATCTTTCGTATGCTTTCCAAATTATTGTCCAAATTCTTCAAACATTGTTATTGAATAACTATTTCAAGTTGGTCTTTTTATTAGTGGAATTCCAGTTCTCCATTTTCTGTTGATTTCTGCGTTTTCTTTCACTCTATGGATTGTTGCTGGATTTTGTAGCACATGGGATTTTATTGATTCAGCTCATCTGAGTTGCATCAGAATTTGTTAAAGAGTACCAAAATCCAACATAATTATTCCGTAAGTAGAGGGCAAAGATCAAAACATTTACATAAATAAATTGAATTATTTCCATTATCTTACACAAGCAACTTCCTTTCCACAAAGCAAAACCTGAACCACACTACCAACACCACACTGAAACAGAACATGTATTTCTAAACATCCTGCAAAATTGTTTATCAGCCTGTTTGGTACCAAGGAAATTGCAAGAAAATAAGGCCCTCAAAACACAAAACATCTATGTCTGGAATTCTTGTCCAAGCTAATTTATTTGTATACATAAATGTAGAAATTGAAGTAAATACCTTAATTAACACCAAGAATTGTCAAAAGCAGCAGAGGTAATAGCTTGAGCAAACTCGGGAAAACTGATACAGCCATCACCATCAGTATCAGCTTCCTTGATCATCCCCGTCAGCTCTTCCGCTGTCAAAGCGTGGCCTAATTTAGCCATGGAATGAGCCAATTCAGCCGGAGTAATATACCCATTTCCATCTCTATCAAACATGCTGAATATCTTCTTCAGTTGATCTTCTGTGTACGGACATTTTGACTGAATAAGATCAGGCTCCACCAGAGCTACAAACTCTGAAAATTCAACTAAACCATTGCTATTCTTGTCTGCTTTCTGTATTAACTCTTCTAACTGATCTTCGCTTGGTTTTAGACCAAGTGATCGGAGTAGTGATCCCAACTCCAATTGCGTCAAGCTGCCATCTTTATTGCGATCAAATGACCGGAATATTTCTCTTAGCTCTGCTAATTGCTCATCATCTAGCTTCACCGGATCTTTCCCACTCATTCTTGATCTCCTGTATGGACTTTGTACAATAACTCAAATTCATATATTTATTTCTATGATAAATAAATAAAGATTGAAACTCACCTTTCCCCACTACTCCATTCTTTAAATCTTCTTCAAGATAGATCACAGATGATAGAATCGAGATTTGAATTCTTGAAATTATATTGGATAAACATTTTATTATTGAGAAAAGGAAAGCAAATTCTAAAAAATTCTTCAAATTCCAAATTGTGTGAAATTACTTTCTATATATGAAAACCGATCCTTATATTATTTCCTCTTCGAATCATTTGCTGAAAAAGTTTTGGAAAAATAACATTTGTTGTATTTGTTTCTTTCTATATATTTGCTTCTCTTATTTTTTATGTTTAGGTTAACATCGTTGATCCTTTGAACTGGTTCTTGGGCTAAAATTTTGGATCTAGAAACTGCCTACGTGCATGATCGTGATTTATTCAATTTTCCAAGCTTTACCTAAAATCTTAAATGCTAATTAAATAAAAAGACATGTACAAGGGTCAATATTGTGGAACATACTTTTGTAGTTATTGGTGAGGTGCATGCGTAGAATATTTGCTAATGCTACCTGCCCTTGTTCGTTTGTGTAGCGAGGCTTCATGGTTACAAATATAACCATATTATTAATTAGAGAGGGTTTATATATGTTGGATGGATTGAGATAATGTTGTTTATTTACTGTGATATGTAAGGTTGGGAACCACTTGGAATAACTAAACGTTACAACAAGACCACCAAATAAAAAAGAAGTTGCATTACCACTACACTACTTATTACCTGCGGCGGACTTACATATAAAAATGTGTAGCCAAGTGATCTCTTATTTTTTGTTAAGCATTGCTTATTAGAGTTGTATGATGATAGGGCCAAATGCATAATGTCTCCCAAAACTATTGATGGAAAATTTCTTAAAATAGAATATCCAAATCAGAAACCAAAGGTGAAATTATGATTCTGAAAAGAGTCACATGCGTTGTCAGTTTGAATTTTCAAAAAGAAAAAAAAAGCGTGTCCAACGTGTCCTCAAATAACACGCAATAATCACGGAAGAAAGAAGAGAGTTTTGTCGTTGTTAAAATAATGAGACAGATATGTTTATGGCTTCTTGTTTTTTCTTCTCTGAAATTATAAATTTTTCACTCTAAAAGATTGGAAGCCATCAACTCGTTTTAGCATTTTGTTCTTTTATTAAGGAAACTGGGCATTACAATGAGCAAGTGAGTTAACAGGCAACGCCATAGTGTTCATCTGTAAGGACTCCAAACCAATCACTAACTCATTTGATTTTACTAATTTTTAATCCTCAAAATCTTTACGAGGAACAGTAGCCAAATAAATGAAGCGTTTCACAGCTTTCACAGCATTTGCGTTTGCCAAAGCACCGTTGATCTCATCTGAACCAACCGTGTTTGAGATTCCCCGGAATACGATGAACGGCTGGTCGTTTGAGCTTGCAGCCTGTAATAACGCAATATAATTAATACCTCACTATCAAGTTCATAAAAATAACGATTTCACATAATTAAATTTTTACCAAAGCAACAGCAGAGCTGGTGGCATCCATGGTTGAGGCCTCGAATTGACGAACCAAGAACTCTCTGTAGGCCTCATTGTAAGGGTAAATATCAGAACTTACAACCTTCAAGTCACTCACAACACCCTGCCATCACCATTAATCAAATTTTATGGTACTGCCAAAATTTACTACAAAATAAACAGAATATGTACCTCAATTTTAGAAGCAAGCCATAGCCACCTAGGGTTTGGAGAAATCCAGAAAACATTTTTCTCCAACTTTCCATCTCTGTAAACTTCAGAAGCTCCAAAGTCCACACTCCCTAACAGATTGTCTCCATTTACTGGGGTATTGTATTTTCCAAATACGAGTTGGCCATTGGATGCCCCATATTTCTGCAAACACGTACGAACGGGTCACAAACTGCATATTTTTCTTTTTGTTTAAAAAAAAAATTATGCTTAAATGCAAGAATTTTAAAACACCTTCCAGGTCCAGATTCCGGTGTGGGCAATCCGGTCGGGAGCAACAACCGTGCCGATCGATAAGGATTGGTTGAGTGAAGCTGCACTGCCGAATTGGATTATTCCTCGAATGTTGAAGTAATCGAGCAGCACTTGCACAGTTAAACCCACGTTTATCTGAAAATAAATATTAATTAATACGAGATTAAGATACTATAACTACTTTACAAATATAGTTAGTTAATAGTCACAAAATAATATTACCGCCGGAAGATTGGCCGACTTTACATAAACCACGTCAACTCCAAAATTGTCCGTAACCGAAATAGTCCCAACCACGAATTTTCTTCCTACCAAAGTAGAAAGAACAGTATATATTATTAGTTTTAAGAGAAAATTAAGGTCAGTTAATCAGACTAAAATTGTTCAATGTACCAAGAATGTCATGAGAGGAGCGAACAACTAAAATGCCAGAGTCATTAAGAGCTTTCTCAGCAGAGTTAGAAGTCACAACGAGTCCAAAAGCAGAGGAGCCACCGTTGATTTTGTATGGAGCACTAAACAGTGGGTTTATCAAACCCTCCTGCATAGACGGTTGAACCGCCATCGCCAGCAGTCCGAGCAGTACCACCGCTGTCACCGCAGCCATTTCTTAGTTACCAGAGAAGTGGGAGAAAGGAAGGAGATTAAGAGTAATGAAGTTGTGTGGGCAAGTGTAAATCCAGTAGGTTTTTATAGAGAGAGAACAGGCTAAGCCAATTAGCCTTCTCTTCGTTTCTGTTCGCCCTATCCGTACAAGACACGTGAATAATAAAGCAAACAGATTGCTTTTTTTTTTTTTCACTCCCTCTGCAGTACCTGCGTTGTTGTGTCACCTCTCCTTTCCTGTCAAAGTTTTAAGTTTTTTTTTTTTTTTTTTTTTTTTTTAGAAAAGGAATGAAATCTGTATATATGAACTAAAAACTAATATTAATTTAGTACATTACTCATACAAGAAAAATCCATAAATTAATTGAGTGTTGGTTGAATTGTTTCCTTTTCTGGCCTTCAATCTGGTTCTTCATCCTTACATGAATAAAACCAATTAATATATGGTATATTACTTATGTATGAAATTGCTTTTTGGATTGGTAGTATCAAACCCCAAATACTTTTTAAAAAAAAAAAAATTGTGGCATATCCATAATTTATATTTTGAAATTGTTTTTTTTTAATTTATAATTATCTGGTTTTCAATATTATATAAATATTTTGATTATTCGGATTTAAACTGGACAGAATCATATAAAAATTTTCTATCAAAATGTAACACGCTGCATTATTTAATATTCAAATTTGAAACTTTTGTTTAAATTATAATAACTCATTACCAATTGATGCATGCAATTAGTGGTAACATGAATTTTTTGTTGGTATAATGTATTTCCAATATTGGATATTAGATTTTAAAATGTAAACATAAGGACTTGCAAATTTCAAACTAGCCACAACATCTAAAAAATTAGGAGGTGGTGATCAATGTTGTCTTATAAAATCTGTTAATTTTAATATCAATGAACTAAGTAAATATATACCACTATAACTAAAGAAGAAAATATTGTCATGGAGATGAAAAGTAAGTGCAATGTCAACTTAATTTTTAGAAAATTTTAATAAATGGATACCTTGAATTCATCAAAGAAATTACACGGAAATTAGTGTGGAGTACATAGTACCACAAATATCCGAAAATAGAAGCTGACATAGTCCTTGAGAATGGGAGTCTAACAAATGATTGTCACAGATTTCATTATGAGCGAGCCAATCTGCCATTTAATTTGTCTTTCCATAAACATGCTTGATTTGAACAATCCATTTTCTCCTTAGGAGATCATTGATTTGTAAAACTAGACTTGTATAATTTGAAGGTTCCGTCTCTTCTCTTGATAAAATATGAGTGATAACTTTGCTGTCGACTTCCACAAGCAAGAAACGTACACCTTTGTCCCAAGCCATCCTCAATCCCATGAGCAATCCCCGTAGCTTTGCATGATCAATAGAGTAGCTCTCTAAGTTTGACGCAAAACCACTCATCCATGCCCCATTAGCATTTCTCAGTACCCACCTGCATAAGCCAAATCAAAACTTCTTAAAACTGATCCGTCAATGTTTAGTTTATACCAACCTTGCCCTGGCGCATTCTAGCTAACCCATTCTGGCGTTGGAAGAGATGATTTTCCAGCTACATCAACCGTTGCCTCCATCTGCTTACAATAATTTATAATAAAATTAGTAGTATTAATAGGTTTATTAAAATGAGACTCAAAGATGTCTTGATTACGCCATGACCAGAGAAATCAACATGTAATTGGAAATAAAAAAGTCCAATGACACCCATTGCTCATATCTCTACTTATTAAAGACATCATCAACCATTCTTGTATAGAATTAATATTAAATAACATGTTTCTGCATGAGGTAGGAACAAGCAGTAGCCAAATTAATTTAGCAACCGGGCAGTCCCTAAAGACATGGAAACAAGTCTTCGCCTCAAGTTGGTAAGTGTGACAAGTCGGATTTGAGGTTAGCTCGCCGACGGTAACAGCAAAGATCATCGAGAGAGGGGTAAAATAGTGGACAAAATAAAAAATCCTAACTTTTAGGAGGTAAAAACTTTTCCTCAATAATTCTCAATTTAAGTCAACATAATTCACATTTTGTTACTTAACAAAAAAAGGTCTAATATAATTACCCTCATCATAATTACATACCTAACCTAATAAATTAAGGTTCACAAATTGGATAAAAAATTGTTGAACAGGAATCTTTAATATCCGCATAACATTGATAACCATACCATATTACCATTAAAGATGAAGATAATGTATTTTATTTATAGAAAGTGACCATTACAGAGTCCAAACGAGTACAACAAAATGGCCACTAATTTTAGTACTCAAAGGACTAAGAAACCGGTTTCGGAATTTCAATCCTCAGAATCTAAACGGGGAACGGTAGCCAGAAAAATGAAACGCTCCACAGCTTTCACTGCATTTGCGTTTGCCAAAGCTCCGTTGCTCTCATCAGAAGCACCGGCCGTGTTTGCCACTCCCCGGAATATAATAAACGGCTTGTCGTTCGAGTAAGCAGTCTGTAATTAATGTCATGTAAACACGCACCCATTTAATTAATTTACTTCTAGTTCATAAATCACTACTGGGTATAATAATTCTTACCAAAGCGATAGCAGAGCTGGTGGTATCGACGATTGAAGCCCTAAATTGATGCCACAGGAATTGTCTGTATGCATAATTTTGCACGTAAATATCTGAACTCACACCCTTCACACCAGCCACCACACCCTGCCATCACAAAATTACCAAATTCTAAGACAAAAATTAAGATTTGTTTTACGACTACATAAAAATTTTTACTACGCATATATACCTCAATTTTACCAGCAAGCCAAAGCCACCTTTCATGTGGAGTAAGCCAGAAAGCATTTTTCTCTAATTTACCATCGCTGTAAACTTCAGAGGAACCTATATCAACACTGCCTAACAGGTTGTCTCCGTTTACTGGGCTATTGTATTTTCCAAACACAAGTTCTCCATTTGATGCCCCAAATTTCTGCAGATCAAGTGTTTTTATGTTACAATTATAATGCAGGAAAGGAATGTATATAAACTAAAATAAAATACCTTCCATGTCCAAATTCCGGTGAAGGCAATACGGCCAGGAGCAACAACAGTACCAATAGGCAAGGAATTGTTAACTCCTCCTGCACTTCCATATTGGATTATCCCACTCACATTATAGAAATTAATCAACATTTGAACCGTCAGACCCACATTCACCTGTACATAAATTACAATAATTTAGTTTAAAACAAAAAAAAAGAAAATAATTAGATGATGGGTTTACCGATGGACGATTTGCTGATTTCACATAAACAATTTTAGCACCAGAGATTGTCCCAACCACAAACCTTCTTCCTGAATAATATTATAAGAAGAAATGCATTAAAAGAGTTCTGTAAATAATAGTTATAAGAAGATTAATAAGGTTTAACTTAAACAGGTTATTAATGCTAAATGTACCAAAAAGGTCATGATAATCTTCAACAACGAAAATTCCAGAGTCATTAAGAGCTTTCTCAGCAGTGGTGGAAGTGACAATGAGTCCAAAAGTAGGGAGGCCATCAACGGTTTTCTGTGAAGCACCAAACAGAGGGTTTGTTAGATCCTGCTGCATGGACGGTTGAACCGCCGTTGCCAGCAGACCGACCACCACCGCCACCATTGCTATAGCTGTAGCCATTGCTATATGGTTTTCTTAAACTACTACCAGAGAGAGTTGGAGCAAGAATAGAAGAAGATGGAGATTAATGAGCAAGTGCGAGGGTAAGTTTCAGTCTCTGGTGTGGTTTTATAGAGAGATCAGAGCATATTTCTTCTTCTTTTTTATTTTCCTCTCAGTTTCTTGCTTTTCTTTCATCCGTATACCCCGTGAAGATCCTGACTTCGGTTTGCTTCAATGGACGCAGGTTTTTGAATTACAAATCAAACCAAAGCAGTGTTCGGTTCGGTTTAATTCAGGTGGTTTAAGAACGTGGATTTTAATGTTCTCCAAATCCACTCAAAACCAATCCATTTGACTCAAACTGTTGTACACGTGTACTCCCTCTCCACGCCAGGCTGGTGATCCTGCTGCTTTGATATATTTAAAAAATGTTAATTACCTAATTAACCTTGCAATTGAGTGATTATTACTAGGGTAAAAATAAACTAACCGTGATAGTGTCATTTAATTTGAGTTCTCCACCCAACAAAATCCAACCTCTTAATTCTAACAACGTTGCAATTTCCCGAGGAAGTGGATTGTGTATATGTTATAAAAGTTCTTGGAAATGTTTAGGACTTTTAATGTTTAAAATTTTGAATAGTTAGCAATTTTTTATTTATGTTGCTTAACTTTTTAAAATGCTTTACTTTTATATAATACTTATATACTTTCCCCTTGCAAACGAGCCGAGCCGCTCGCGAGCGGTTCGATGTTCGCTCGATAAAAGCTCAACTCGAGGCTCGGATTAATAATAAACGAGCCGAGCTTGAGCCAAAAATTTAAGCTCGTTTAATAAACGAGCCGAGCAGTTAAGCTTGCGGGCTGTCTCGCGAACAGCGCGTTTAAAAAAGCTCGCGAGTAACTCGTTTAATCGGGCCGCGGGCTGCTCATTAAACAAATTCGCGAGCTTATCAAAACAACGTAATTTTGGTACCAAAATAAAAAATATGCTACAGTCAAGACACCCGTCTCCCTAATTCAGTTTTTGCTATTTCATTTCTCTTTTACTGAAACTGCTATTTTCATTTTATCACTGAAACGGTATTAAAAATGAATTTTCTTAATTTTTAACTAACTCTTAACAAGTTCGAACACGAGTTTGAATAGCAACAGGAAACGAGCTCGAGCTTATCTGTAAGCTAAAACTCAAGGTCGAGACGAGCTCGAATTCAAGCTTATTTGCGAGCTCAAACTCGAATAACAACATAAAACAACAAAATTCGCAAGTGTAAAACAAGCCAAACTTGCGAGTCTCAAAACGAGCCGAGCTCGAACTCGTGAAATTTATCACAAGCTCGAAGTGAAATTTAAAACGAGTCGAGCTCGAGCAGCACAATACTCGGCTTAACTCGTCTCGGCTCGTTTGCAGCCCTTGAGTATTATATATATATATATGGGTAATTACTATTGAGTCCCTGAGGTTTTGCCTAATAGACTTGGACGTCCCTCTATTTCTAAAATTGTATCAATTAGTCCCTAACTTTTTAATAATAGACTCTCAGGTCCTTCCGTCCACTTTGACCGTTAGTCAACGGTCAAAGTCAACGTTTTTTTTCAAAATGACAAAACCACCCTTTGGTTTATTTGAATCGAATCATGATTTATTTGAATCGAACCATCCTAATTATTAAATCAAACATGTAAGTCCCACTTACTATAAAAATGAAAAACAATCACACTAAGGTTCAAACTAAGGACCTCAAGCTTAATAACATGCATAATAACCAACTACACCAAACACCTTTAGAGTCTTAATCTGATGTGATAAGATTTTATTGTGTAAAGCACAACCATTCACCTTTTATGACTATAGTAATTATCTATTCTTTCAATTAAGATTTTATTAAATAATTACATATTTATTTTTTATCATCCTAGACAAGTCTGAAGGTTAGAAGAAAAAGTTTAACTTTTGGAAATTGTATCATCGGGTCCCTAACGTTTGGA
>CANUEY010349064.1:0-18574 GCA_948099555.1 Croton setiger
GTTAATAAAGTTTTGGGATAAATAGGTTATTGGTTTGTAATTAAAGGATTGTAATACGTTATGTTTGATATTTGGTTTATGCTTTTGGTTATATGTATGTTAATGTTTGAATTGGACTTAGGTAAAAATGAGAATTTAAAATGTTAAAATGGCATGTTTTGTGACGTAAGTGTATAAGCAGAGGTTGTTACAAGTGGTCCATCAAAATTATCCATGTTTGGCATCTTGAACTTATTCGGCAGCTTAACGTCAGGGAACAGAGACAAGAAGTCCATGTCCATAACCTCTTTATGGGTCTTCAAGGCAGTGATAGATCTTTCCAGTAGCTCCAGTTTCTTTTTCATCTTTTGTCACTTAGTTTTAGCCACAAAATTAGTTTTGGAAGGAACATCATCCAAGTTAATGATAAGAGTAGTAATTGGTTCTATCACTGATTCTTTTCCCTTTGCAAAAGTAGAGGCACCGGCCAATTTTTCGGTAATTTCCCCCAACAAACTTGCCTTTTGGGCAGTCAATGCTTCAGCAATTTTTACGTCCATTTGGGCATTAATCTCTTCAGTATATTCTTTTAAAAGAGCCCTAATGTCTTCCAAAGAGGCCATTTGCACAGTTGGTTCTTGAATGACTAGTGACAACAGACTTGCTGGTGTAGTTGGTAATGGCACAGTTAGTGTTGTCGATATTAGTATAAGTACTTGGATTTTTGGTGGAGGCACATGTAAGGAAAGGGTAAAAATTAGGGTATCTGTAGGGTATGTATAGGTTAACCCCCCTAGTCCAAATCTGCATGAGACTAAAAATCTCTATTATTTGTTTTATTTAAAGGGATGTAACATGAATACATAACATAAAATCATAATTCATTTTGATTTGAATGTAATCAATGCATTAGGGTACATACAACCTAAATGGAAGGTTCTATGATTTATATGGAACACAAAGTGGTCTTAATAGGGTACCTGTTGCATTGAGTAAGGATATACCTTACCACATGTGAAACAAGAGTTTCACGTATGTCCAGCAGTACGGCTTGCTCGTCACATCCAAAAAGATTAGATGTGTACCATATTTAAAAGGATTTCAATATGGGGTTTAGTCGCAGGTTGGATGCTTTTGCTGTCCCTCAGTATAATCAAATAAACTTGACGATGAGCGCTACTTGCTATCCAGATAAAAGATTTGAACAGAAAGAGAAGAAAAATCATTTAAAACTTATTCTTTATGAAATGGAGAAAAGGATTCTCTCAAATGCACATAATTTAATGTAACAAATATCAAATAGAATTATCAAAAATCAACCTGCAAAACAAAGTTAGTTAATTCTGCACTTGAGGAAAACATACATCTAATCAATGTGTTCTAAAGGATAGAAAATTTCCAAATTCAATTCTAATAGTGGTCCAGATTTTAATTTAATCAATTAAATAATTTCCTAACGGAGTCGCCAAATTGAGAACCTCGACTTTTCGAAAGGATCGGAAGAGGATTTCACTTGGTTTAGAGTTACTAGTTAATTTATTTTCCATTTAGGTTAAACTAAGAAAAACCTAAGATGACTCCAATTATAATTAACCATGTTGATTAATTAGCCTAATTTTAAAACACTAGCCAGCGAACTTAGGAGAATTTGGAGACCATGTCCTGAACTCAATTTTAGACTCAATCAATCTTAGATGTAATACAGGTTTAATGAAATGTTTTAATCAAAAGAAAAATAAAGGAGTAGAAGGAAAAGACCAAAACAAAGAGTTTTGGGTTTTTAGGCCTGTAATTTGGGGTGATATCCCAAATTTGCCTATATATTCTACTTTTATAGGAAATTAAGGCTAATGTAGTTTAATATGCCTATTTAAAGGTGAGTAAAAGAATGCATTAATGGTTAAAGTGTGTGTGTTGTGCGTTTTAGAAAATAGCAGGCCTTTGCCAAAAATTTAATAAGCTTGGTTGCATAGTAGCAAAAGAGTGCCAAAAAGATTGTGTGGATGTTAATTGAAATGAACTTTGGAAGCTTACCTACCTTAATTGACGGCTGCTGCGAAACTTCAGGTTGACAGACTCTTAAATAACTGTTGAAAGTTATCCAAAAGCTTGGGAAATGCCTAGAAACTATGTTCTTTTGTTGAATTTGCTATAATATTTGTGTTTCTCAATTGTTGTCCCCCAAAATGACACATCGGAAGCCTATTTATAAGCCAAAAATAGGTTTTTGGTGCACCTTTAGAGCATGATAGTGGACTACATGCTGGATGGCTAGAGCAGAAAGTTGCGGTAGGATGCTACAAGCGGGTGCGGGATGTGCGTTAGGCGGAGGTGTGCGAACACAAGAGCGCAGGTAAGCGGGTGTAAGGGCGCGCAAATGCAAAGGAGTGGCAAGCGCTGGGGCTAGTAGGCAAGCGCAAGACACAGCGGCAGATAGGCAGGCATAGCTGGTGGGGCAGATAGGCCCAATGCGTATGGGAGTCAGGTGCAAGGCACTACGGCAGGCAAGCACAGTTGCTTGACTTTGGATTTTTCTGTTCAAACAACTTTATATGCTTCTCCATAACTTTCCAGGCTTTTTAGATCTCATATTCATGATGAATATAATTTTTTAGTAATTTCAAGTATGATGAAAACTTCCAGTTGAATTTATGAGTAACCTACGATATTGTTTACGACCCCACAAAACTAATTTTCTGAGCATCAAAATTTCAGCGTAGATGGATATCGAATTTATTCCTAACACAGTTATGTTTTCGAACTCCACTTCTCTCTCAAATGGTAGTCTTGGAAGCTCCTCCGAAAATACGTCTAAAAATCACACGCGGTAGGTACATCCTGTGAATACTCGAATTTTGAGGCCCGAAAAGTTAAGTTTTTCAGACTGCAAACAGTCGAGCCGAATCGGACGTCGCTGGAAAACAGTGCCAGAAGTATGCCTTCATGGTACTAAAATCGTCCGGAATATTACAAGGATCACGGAAATGGCCTCGGAAAAATCATCGGAGTCTCGGAACGTCTAGAAAAGGTTCCGGAATGAAAAACTCGCGAAAAGCTGTAGGAAGGCACTCTTGGCCGCCCTCCGAGGGCACTCCTGGCCGCCCTCTAGGGCGCTCCAGAACGCCCTCCGAAGGCACTCCTGGATGCCCTCCAGGGCGCTCGATAGTGCCCTCCGAAGGCACTCCTGGCCGCCCTCCAGGGCACTCCTAGCCGCCCTCTAAGGCACTCTTGGATGCCCTCCAAGGCGCTTTGGAGCGCCCTAGAGCGAATTTTCCCTATAAATACCTCCTTCCAACACACTTTTTCCTCACACCTTGAGCTGTGTTGATGGCCATTATCTTCTCCCTCTTTGCCTTCAGTGATTCCTCATCTCCAGGAAATTCTTTATTATGATAACTTGCGTTCATTCATAATAAATACTAATAAAATAAGTCCAAATCAAACTGAAGCTGCGAAGCAGACGCCAACTACCACAGGTATGATCCTTAACTCAATCTTTTTGATCTAATTCTCTTCTACTCTTTATCTAAACATGCATACATAACATTTTCATGACATTATCACACCTTTTCTGGCCATAAGGCCTAAATAAATTAATTTCTTAGGCTACAACACCTAAAATCACATTTTTTGGCCTCAAGGCCTATTATATCAAAATTTTTTGCCGCAGCACCAATTCATAAATTTCAATTTTTGGCCAAAAGGCCTAGAAAACCAATTCTCCCCAGCCAAAGCACCCTAAAAATCACACTTTTCGACCACGGACGTCAATAAACTCCTTTTTTTCCGGCCAAAATGCCTAAATTTCACACTTTTCGACCACAGACGTCAATAAACTCCTTTTTCGAACAAAAGGCCTAAATTTCACACTTTTCAACCACGGACATCGATAAACTCCTTTTTTTGGTCAAAAGGCCTAATTTTCGATCACGGATGTCGGTAAACTCCTATTTTCAGCCAAAAGGCCTAAATCTACAATCACACACTTATAGCATGCATACCCCCTCCATTACGCCTTTAAATAGGCAATTCCAAACTACATTGACCTTGATCTCTCATTCAAACGAGAGTATGTAGGCATATTCGGGATCTAACCCCGAATAGCAGGTCCACCATCTATCTCTCCAAAGCTCTTCATTTGCATCCTGCATTACATACACTTGGGAAAAAAGAACATTTAGATGAATGCATGACATAACCTCCGAATCCTCCTTGGGTTCGTAGATTAGTGTCTTACATCCATTGGGGCGATTAACCTATTAGGTTAATTGCAAAACGGAGTCACTAGGGATTCTTTCTTAATTTTCCTCTTTATAAAATAAATTAAGTGGTAACTCTACACATACACACACCACCCCGAGTGAACACCCTCCGGACAACTCGTTCCCCCACAGGCAGGCCTGACAGCTCAAAAGGGGCCCCTCTCCGGTAAGGGTTCACACATCCTTAATCATAGGGTCTTCTATTGGTGTGTTTAATATATACACTAAGTATTCCTCGCAGACGAGTCAGATCATCTTTCTAGCTAATGCTGATGTCCAAGGGTAATCATGACCACTCAACTCGAATTACTAGATGCACAAGTTTCGGCGCTCAAAATGTGACTTCTTTCATCCTCCAATACACTACTGCATGATAGTTGAATAACTAATCCATGCCTAATATGACACATCAGAATCCCTAAAAGGCATCTCTATCGAATTTAACATAAAGGTGTCCTTAAATTATGAGCGGTAATCCTGATATAATTTGTTTACAATAACCTCTTGACCTAAATGATTAGATACCATCACATCAAAATTCATTTTTAAGCATGGCAGAGTTGCAAGTTTTTAAATTCCAGAACTAACATATGAATATATGGAACCGAGATGAATCAACACATAAATATATTGATTAAAGAGTGAAAATTTACCGGCAATGACATTAGTGGTGTCCACTTCATCCCGTTGAACCATAACATAGAATCTTGCTCATGTGATTTGCTACTCTGGTTGGTTCATCATTGCTTGGCTCACAGCTAGATTTTATTTACCTTTGCCCTTACTTTTGCTGTATGTCTATGTTTTTCCCAATGTGGACTACTATATTGATAATCCTGTAGTGGTGTAGGGAGGATTGGCCGAGGTTTGGGACATACCTGAGAAATCTTTCAATAGGTTTTACATACAGGTGGGGTTCAAAACATCTAAGAATGCTTCTAATTCTGTTGTTTTCCAGCAACTTTTGATCGCTGACTATACTGACCACTAAACTTCTTCTTTTATAGGAAAAACCTCCAGCATCTGCAAGTGCTCTCTTTGGCTCTTCCTCCATTTCAACACCCTCTTGTCGTAAAGTGTGTGACATCATCATGGAGAAATTTCAATGTTGAAAGCTTAAAACATTTTTCTTTATGCTAACCCATCTTCAAACTGCTTGCATTGCTCCCTATTGAACGTCAAAATCCCCAACATAGTAGCTTAATCGAGCACATTCTCGTTCATACTAGACTACACTTTTGTTCTTTTACTTCAGTGCAAGAAACTCTTGTAGCTGCATATCTACTTACACAGAAGATATGTATTTTTGTCAAAACTCTTGTACAAACTCAATCCAAGTTAGTACAAGTGGCTCCACTAGGCTATCAGGGACTGTCTTCCACCATTCATATGCCTCCTCTTTAAGTAAAAATACCACATACTCGAAACATTAGACGTTATCACAGTGTTGCTTCTTGAATACTCGGTCCATTCTCTCTAGCCATTGTTCAGCCTCAGTTAAGTCGGTGGTACCCTTGAATTCAATGGCACCATACTTCATTAGTTTATCATACTATCATTGCGGGGGCTGGATGTTTCCCACCATTCATTTAAAAGTGCAGCCATCTACTGGGCTATCGGGTCAGGAATAGGTTTAGGTGCTTTCTAGTGTGATTGCACCTCTACACCTTGTGAATCTTGTGATGCGACTCCTATACTAGGAATGAATTGTTCTACAGGAGGGTTGAAGTTATCTCCTCCCTCTCCTATTGTTTCTCCTCTCAAAGACATTATACTTTCTTACATTCTCTATAGGAAAATATCCTAATTGTTAGCTATCATAATATGATGTAACTTATGTAGTAATGAATGACACATGAGTAATTACTCCTTTTTTACTTTTATAAAATTCTTTTGGTTTGTAAAACTTTGGAAAAAAATCAAAATTTAAAATTGTGGCTTTGATACCAACAAAACGTGTCTCACCATGACCCTTATGTAAGGTGTACACGCTCCTATAATATACCGTTCATATACTACTTATCCTGTGTAACAACCTAACTTATAACCCTTAGATCATAAAACATGCCATTTTTTTAACATTTTGATCTCACATTAATCTAATTCCATTTCAAACATTCACAGATCATATAATAGAGGCATAAACCAAAAACTCATACCAAACATATTACAAACCATATTTACATATTACTCTGCTTGTTTATCCAAGAACTCTATTAACATAACATATGACTTATATACATAACCAAAACATATAACATATTGTTATCAATCTTTAAACATGTTAACATCTTTCACATATTCACAACATTCATAATCATGTCATTCATACAATACATGTATAACATATGACATCTCTTCTCTATTACCTTACTTCTGGTTATGCCTGTCTTTCTCTGAACTATAAGCATATTTAAACTTAACATGTTTTACATATATCCAAACATATATCAAAACATTCTTAATATGTCTCAAAGGATGTCTATACTATAAATCTCCATAGAGATCTAATATATATGCAACACAAACATTTAAGCACTTTTAGCATATAATAACTCTACATGGAATGCAATGACGTCCACCATGCACATGATATGTCATCCCTTATTTACTATATCATATATTCTTTTTGTCATGGACATTAATAGATTACAAACCATATAACTAAAAATCTACATGATAAGATGGTTCTATTACTAAAATGCGAGAGAGAGATCCTAAGCTTCAGCTGACCGACCCAGAGGAATGACGACGGAATTGATGCTGTCAGTTGCCCAAAGAAAACCTGGATTCATGTAAAGGCAATTTAATGAGTTGCGAACTCAGTAAGTGCAAACTATATAATATAAACAAATCAATAAAACATAATTGCCAAATATTAAACAGAACCTGTCAAAGGAATTTATCTCTTAGGACTCCTCTTATCCAAATAATCACAGATACTATAATCTGTGTTACTCTACATATCCATATTAGTCAACAATGATCATATACAAATGTAAACATAGCATATAAACCAGACATGTAATTCGGTTAATCATAACTTATCAAAACAACATGATTCCAGATCATATTCGTCATTTCATAACATAGCAATATCATAAGATGCATAATGACTTGTCTTTCCTTTTTTTTTAGTTGTGATTTATCGACCAAGTGTTACCCCGGGAATTTCACGGTATATCAGTAACCATAGCTGGCTAGCAAACCTGTAAGACCGAAATATCATCGGTCAAAAGGGATTCGAGGATCAACCTTTATTATGCATCCTATAGGACCCATAGGTCTCTCTGTAACATATAGGACCCATAGGTCTTTCTATATCAAATAGGACCCGTAGGTCTTTCCGTCAAATCATGTAGAAACTGTAGGTTTCTCTCGTGAAATCTACAAACACTGGCTACGATAATCACAACGGCCATATTTAAGTTTTGTGAACATGTACTTGTAAATCATACTTTTCATATCGTCATGCTTCATATAATCATATGACCGGGTTTCATTGCCGGTTAACAATAACATGTATATATCATATACACCAGATCAATTAACTCAACTGGTCGGATTTCAGTACCGACTCAGGAACCACAAATATAGTAATTCATCTATCACATATATCCAATTGACCGGCCTTCAATACTGGTCCAAACAATATATCCAAAACATATAACAGCAGTTTCATACCTCATAGAAGACCAGACTTCGGTTCCAGTCTAAACAGCTCAATTTAACATATTTGGCAATGTCACAAAGTTCATATCAATCATATATAAGTAAGTGGTTTTAGCACTTACCTCACTGCTGTGAACTCGGATGGCCCTCGGGTTCCTTATCAAATAAATCAACTGGTCGGATTTCAGGACCGACTCAGGAACCACAAACATCACAATTCATATATCAAATATCTCTAAGTGACCGGGCTTCAATACCGGTTCAGACAGCTCCATAATACTATAAAATCTCATTTTCATATATCACAGATGAGCGGCTTCATTACCCATCCAAACAATTCAATAAATATCATATAATTTCATTTCCATATATCACAGATGACCGGGCTCCAATACCGGTCCAAACAGTTCAATATAACATATTTGACAATCTTACAAAGTCATTTGTACATATATAAGTAAGTGGGTTTAACACTTACCATACTGTTGTGAGCTCGGTTGGGTCTTAGGTAATTCACCCCGCCCTGCTCGAGGACTCGACGCTCCCAAAAACAGGCACCAAAAACAGAAATCACCAAGACGCCCAAAACGGTATTGTTTTGGCTAGCCTGCAGCTCCTCCGTGCGTGCCTCGCACCCGCGCGCGCCTGGCACCAAAATGCACGCCTGTCGTGTCGTTTTGGGCCTGTCTCCCGCAGCCTCCTGCCTAGAAAATCAGTCTCTCAAGCCTACTTCCCGATGACCGTACGTCCTCTTCCGGTGGCTTTCCAGCAAGATACGACCACCATTCTCTTCCTCTACACACCTTCTAGCTAACCATCGGAGCCAAATGCCCAGAAACTCTCTAGATCAAAAGATACAAGTCCCCAAAGTTGGCTCCTCAACACTGTTTACCCAGATTCCAAATTTTACCTATCTCTCAACCCAACTTCCAGCCACTTTTCCGGCCACCTCCGGTGGTTTTCTGGCAAACTAAATCGATCAACCTCTACACAAACATACCCTCTATCAACCCATATAGCCCAAATTCACCCATGCATCACCAATTGGAAGATAAAACCCTCCAAAGTTGCAATCTCAGCACTGCCTATAACCAGAATTTTTACCCAAAAATTTTCTCTCCCTTCTCCAACGATTTCCAGCAATTCACTCTCCTATTTTACCCTTTTAATCACTTCATGAACATCCCTCAAACACTCTGAAAGTTTGGATTTAAGTTCCCCTTTGGATTTCTTTCTTTTTTTTCTCTCTTTTTCTTTGTTTCTCTTTCCTTTTCTCTATTTCTTTCTTCTCTTCCTTCCTTACCCATTTCTCTCACCTCTTCTCTCTATTCCAGCCCTCATTTCTAGCCTGTACACATCCTAATTCAAGTCCCCAGAAGGTCTAGCAGCTGCTTGGCACAATACTAAACCCAAACATATCCAATTTTCTACTTTTACTTTACTTAAACTTAAAGTATCCTTTTATACTTCCATTCTCATTATTCCTTTCAAAACCAGCCCATTACAAATGCCAAAACTTGCTTAAAACTTATTTTTAGTTCAAAATAATACGTATAACACGTGTCTGAATTTTTGTAAAAATCGGAATCCGAAAATTGGTCGCGGTTCGATCGGTGCCCTAAACCGACTCCGTAACCTCGACGATTTTCGCGGAACCAAAACCGTACGACGTCATCATAAAATTAGGGTTCCAAAAATCTTTAAATCATATTCATAAACATATAAATCATCTCAAAATCATATGGTTCATATTTTACGCGATTTCAGCATTTTCCGATTGCGCAGGTCCGAAAACCCTAATTAGCTCCGTTTGTGTCTTTCGACGACAAACGAGCCTATAACATAGCTTGAAATTCTCATTTAAATCATATATTATCATATTCAAAACATATCCAAATCATTTACTTTAAAAATATTGCGCGTTTCCGACATTTTTCGGTCGCGCGAGCCAAAAACCCTAATTAGCTCCGTTTATGTCTTTCAACGATAAACGAACTTAAAACATATTTTGTTTAATATTTCTAATTCATATATTACCATTTCCAAATCATGTTCATGTCATATATCATATGAAACTATAATGCTTTTTAATTGAAAATGCATAAAATTCATGCGATGACATCGAAATGACGTAGGTTAAAGTTTGGGGTGTCACATACTGTACCTGCCAAATATACTATAAGGGACTTTGTATACTTCTTAAAGACTTTATGATCACACTAAAGGAAAACTGTGTGATAAATTTTCTTTCTTTTTATTTTTGAGTGCGAAATTTAGTTGAAAACTTTATTAAAATAAGTATCGTTAAAATCTGAATTGTAAATTTTACAAAGAAAACTTATGATTGTAACATGCGGAACATAAAAAATTTTATGTTAACTGATTCTACATTTTTTTTTTTTTGGAAATACTTAAATATTAAAAATTTGAAACCGATTCGATAGTACCCAAAAAAGACTACAGTGATCTCCTAGACAATAATACCATTCCACGTAAATTCTCAAGCCACTAGAGGGGTTACATCAGTCCCTCTTAAAATCTAACTTTCTTAGAAAGAAATTATGTGCACGGTATTTCTCATTTCCCATGAAGATAAGTATATAACTTTTTATAAATCACAAATTTTACTTATTAATATTCTAAAAATACCAAACATACTAATAAACTGATATATTAATGTATTATCGGACTATTAAACTAACTTACTAGCACAATGGCACACTAGCATACTAACATACTGCTTATTGACATATAGCTCATTGTCATTACATACGACATAATAAAAGCAATTTTTCTCATCATTTGACATAATAATAATAAAATAACCTACTTGACGGTAAGGTAGACGAGCTCCAAGATCCTCTTCTGATCTGCTCACTCCTTCGCTGGTTCATTTTCTTTTTCCCTTTCCTACATTAATATGAAAGACTAACGTTAAGTATAAACTCAGTGTATATAGTATATCTTTTAAAATAATACTTAACAAACCTTCATAGTATTTGAACTAGCATTTTTTATATCATGGAAAAAACTGTATTAAAAACATTCTTTGGAACATAAATATACTGTGCTGGAAGATTTCCTTAACTTAGTTTAGTAATCCTTGATTAAAGATTAGCTATAGTGGAATGGGTGCACACACATAACACTACCTTCACCTCACTAATAAATATGAGGGACTTGAATTTGAATTCGTAACTTCAACCTCTTATCGTAAGGGCACCGAATCTTCAACCTCGTAATGAATTATGTAATATTTTCCTCAAGCATTACTCAAGTTTTCATAAAATAATTGTGGTTAAAAAATCAACTTAAATTATTTATGGCATTTTAAATGATTTTGTGAACTTACATAATTTTAGTAAATTTTTTGGTACTTCGTAAAATTCCCGGACCAGGTAGACCATCTTATAAAAATCATTTGAAAAATGATTTTTCAAACATTAACTTTAAATTTATTTTTTATAAATAAAATTAATGAAAAAGGTTTGTTAAAAACTATTTTCGCAAAGCATACATAATTTTGAAAGACAGTTAATTAAAACACTATCATAAAAGTAGTACTTAAAAGGTATGTGGTACACAAATCTCAATTCGCTCCTAATTTTTTTCCAATGGTACTCATTCACACGTCTGACGTGCTTTCTCCATAAAACTCCTATTCATTGGAAATTGACGAAATCGACTATAAACTAATCTGTAAAATGTTTATACCTATTTTTCATTCAATCTGGACATTCTGATTATTAAATATACGAAATTAACTAAATTTGGAAATTTAATAATTTTTTGGACTTTCTTAGATATTTTCTAATAATTACTTTTTAGTTATTATACCAATAAATTTTCATAATTAAGTCTCCAAATAATTAAATTGTCAATTAACTTAATTTGATAAATTTTAAAATATCTAAAAATTCAATTAATTAACTACTGACTAACTAAATCATAAATATATCCAATTTAATTAGTTAATTTAATCTGAAGGACTTATTTGAAAAACTAAAATAAATTTAGGGGTTCAATTACAATAACTAAAAAAATAAAAGGGCTAAATATTTATAAGATAAAAATTCAAGAGTTAAATTATATACCTTAGAAAATTGAAACACCAATGATAATTTTGTCATCTTCCTCCTCTCGGCTGCAATTTTTTTTTTTCATAATAAACTTTTATCAATGAATATATTAAATCGAAATTCTCGACGTTTAAATTTCGAAACTCCATTTTGAATTTAATTAATGGAAAGACGTCAAAAAATTAGTTTGAATATTTTAACTCATTTAGTTTTAATTAATAATCCGACTGAAACTCAATGCTTTGACTACCAAACTTAACTTTTGAGGACTCTAAACCGTCTAACTCTTTGAGACTAAAAGTTTGGTAACCTTGGTTTGTGAAGGTGATGGCTAGAATTTGAATTTGATGTTTAAAAAAATTTACAAAAACTTTGTATATACATTTAAACTTTCCAAAAATAAAATTTGGAGATAGATGAAATAAGATAATTGGAGCTTCTGAATTGTCCCATTTTATAAGCAAATTCTTTTCTAACTTTATTGTTACTAAGTTCCACATAGTTCTTTCTTTGGCATTTTCTTTTAAAAATATGCATTTCAACTTTCATATCAAATCACCATTTATGCATGTTTGTTTTTTTTCTTCATTTTAAGTATTTCAATTTCAACCTTGGTTATTTTCTTTTCTGTTGCCAATTTTTAGTTTTTTATCTGCATTGTATTTAATTTTAATTTGATATTCATTTCATTAGACTAGTTTACATTCTGTTTACAACATTTGTTTAAACCAAGTACTATTTTTATTATTGGACTATCATCTGTTAACTTAGTTTATATTTGTTTATCATTCATTTCCCCTATTTATTTCTAGTTTGAGAAGGGTCTAATATCGTTTTTACCCTTTTAACTTTTGTTTACTATGAGTTCACTTAGAATTTACTTACAATTAAATAAACTTTTTATTATTTTTAAAAGCAATTATGTACATATATTACGAATTCTAGTAGACTCTAATTTACGTCTGCAACAAACAAAGTATAGTTAGTCATTTGCTGAAGTAGAATATAGATCAAGAGCAAATACAACTATACAACGTGTGAATTGATATAGCTAAAGAACTTGCGGAATTTAAAGTTGTGGTTGATGATGCAGTTTCTCTTTATTGTGACAATCAAGCCACCATCCATATATAGCGGCAAACCCAGTCTTCCAAGAGTGTATGAAGCATATTGATCTTGACTATCATGTTGTAAGACAAAAAGTCTTGCCTTTCCCTCATATAAGTATATATGTATTCTACTGTTGTATGTACAGTATCCGAGCTATTGTAACTAAATTTGCTAATTCATCCATCTATATACAATATTCTGATTGGTTGCTATAAAATTAATTGGATTGTAACTTATATTGGGCTTTTAAGCTAACTGGGCTAGCTGTCGGGTTTGAGTAAAACCCGAGTAACACTTTTGTAACCCTAGCTTGAAACCCTTCTTCTCTTTTTCTTTTATTCGTCTTTCTCTTTCTCCTTGAGGCAAACCTAACTTGCTTCACCCCCAGCTAAAGCTAGTATTGGGATGGAAAACCAAACCTAGCTTGTTGAGTAGAAAGTACAGAAATAATGAAATCATAAGAAAGAATCAATCATTCTCGAAATTTCTCTCATTTCCTTCACCATCTTACCTCAGTTCTTCCACAAAAGATGAACACAGAAACTGAGATCAACAAAGGTTTGATGGATTTCAAGTTGGCGACTAAAAACAACTATCAACAATTTTAATTTTTTTTAAACACAAAATGATGTTGTATTAGAGAAATTGGCTCGTCTGATTCATCAGTTTGACTATTAAAGCAAGTTTTAGTTCCATACTCGAGCCAATACTTGAATTGAACTATTAGCTAGTTTATCCAATCGGCCAGTCCGATATGATTTTGAAAACTATGCTTAGAGAATCTCCAATATTAATATGGGACTCAATTGATATGTCAATTAAAATATAATATGCAGACGATTAACTGTTTATTTATAGAGAGAGCTCACTTTAAAAACTTTCTCTTATACAAAACCTCCTCTATTTTTTTTTTTTTTTTTTTTGTCAGTCTAAAATTGTACAGCTAACTAATTACACAACAAATATAACATAAATAAAATTTAGCAGGCATTTCAAAAGTTGAAGGTCTACACATGATTTATTGATATGTTAGTTTAACGATTACGTAAACGTTATGGTTGGAGGTGATTTTTTTTTTCTTAAATTGTTTTCATTTTTCTAATGTAACCATCAAATTAAAGAAATATACCTGCATTGGAAATGTTATGTAATCTCTTCTCCAATTTGTGCTTTTCGAAATTAAACTAATTTCTATTTTCGTGCATAACACAAAGTTACTCATTTATGTACTTGTTACATAATTTTGAAAATTTTTATGTAACTATATTTATAATTATAAAAAAATTTAATTATTTATAAAAATATAAATTAAAATTTACATTAGTAAATATTTATAATTTTAGTATTTTTATTATTTTTTATTTTAAATTTTCAATTTATCATACTCAATTATTAGTAAAAAAATTATTATATTTTTTATCTAAAAAAATATATTTAAACTCTTAAGTCAATAGAAAATATTATAAAATATTTTAATACAAATATAAAATTATAATTTTTATATTCAAGTATTATTTTAATAATATTTATTGGATTTATCATTTAAATGTTCTTCCTTCATATCTATTATATTCAAATAATGTGTCACTATTAAAAATATATGACTATGTTTACTTGTAATATTTTTACTTTTTATTCAATTAAAAAAATTTATTATATTTTTTAAAATTTTTAATTATTATAAAACATAAGTAGTTTTATTTGTAAAATAATAAAAAAATTAGTAATAATTTTTTTTTGAAATTCTTAATTATAGTAGTTTATTAAATATAAGTCATAAATGTCTTGGTTAAAAAAATAAAGATAATGGTATCTATTAAATTAATTATTAAAATAATATTAATAATTAATAATTGAAGAATGTCCCACATAATATTTAATACATAAAATAAAATAAAACTAAAAAAAATCCCTAAATCTTATTATGCCGCCATACAAGTCATTGTACTTCTTATATTGTGCCACATCACAGGTCAAGACTTATGTTTTATATATTTTAATAGATAGAGGTAGATCAGTCATAAAAAAAAAAAAAAAAAAAATACTTAATTCAAAATGCAGATATGAAAAAGAACTTATGCAATATTATCTTGCGCAAGAAGAAGATATGCAAGATTATATTGTGAAACAGGCTTAATTTTGCAATATAATGTTGCGAAAGTCCTTCTAGTGATAGATTAGATTAAGTTAAGTACGTAATTAACTAACAATACGAATGAGTATAAGCCACCTGTGAAATCAGCAGTTTCGCAATTTAATATTGCAAAACAAAGAGCGGACTGAATGGCAGGATGATGACACATGGCGGTGTCGGGAGGCAGCGGCTGGAGAGAGGTTACACAAGATGGACTTGCGAAACGGGTGAATCAGCCGCTAGAGGACATGTGGAGGCAGCAGTGGAGAAAGGATATGCAAGGTGGACCTACGAAATGGCTAAACTAGTCGTTGCCCGACACGTGGAGGCAGCGGGTTTCTTCAAAAGGGCGACGACGACACGTGGCATTCCATAATATCATCTTGCGGAACAGCTCAGCATACGCATGATAAACTTGCATAATCGTGGCTTCGCATTTCAGCAAAAATTTGGTCCATTCTCAGCATTTTTACAACAAAAATTCAAAAGGTTACAGTGAGAGATTGAGAGGTTTTGAGAGAAATTGGCACGTGAGTCAGTTAATTTTAACGGAATCAGAGGAATTTTCTTTGTTTTTGGCAAAGGTACGTATTAGTTACTCTTTATTTTTTTTTAAATTATGTATAAATTTTTAATTTAAAATATGCGGAACCTGTAATTTTAGGCACTAGAATAGTAATGTTAGCGAAATTTTTTATATAGGATGTTGAATATTATATATATGTTGTACGAATTAATTTAGTCCGATATGTTTTTAAATTTTTAGAAATACAATATTAATAAAATTTAATTGTTAATTTAATAATTAATAATTATTTAATAATTTATAATAATTTAGTAGGCCGTGTTAAATGTAAATTAATAATATTAATTCAATTAAATTTAAAATATTAATTTAATTTAATTATTTTGAATGTAATTATAAATTTTGTTAATTATTAATTATTTAATTAAATGTTATTAATAACATTTAGATATTTAAAATTGTATTTAATATTTAAGAATTTAGTAACCATATTATAAAAATTTAATATAAAATCCAAATTAAGAATAATAATTTATTTTTAATTTAAATTTATTAATTTAATATAATGTAATTAAAATATAGATAATATTGAATTTAATTAATAATTTTGTTAATTATAAATTATTTAATTAAATTTTTTAATAATATTTAGTTATTAATTTAATAATTAGTACAGTATTAAATATTTAATAACTTAGTAACCATATTAAATAATATTAATTCAATTTAATTTAAATTGATTAATTTAGATTTAATATAATTTAATTTAATGTAATTAATTATAGATAATATTGAATTTAATGATTAATTTTGTTAATTTTTAATTATATTATTAATTTTATTAATAATATTTACGGTTTAATTTAAAAATTAATAATTTATTTAATTATTAATTTAATGTAATTTAATAAGATATTATTAATAATTATTGAATTTCAGAATATTTTTAAAAAACAATTAACTAAATATTAATAGTTAATAGTAAATAATAACTAAATGTAATAAACGGTTGTGAAAATTATGTGCAGCAATGGAGAGAGGTTCTTCTTCGAGTTCTCAGCAGGAGAGAGTTTTAGAGCAGGGACTGATAGTGGGTGATCTGCTGTTCCTACAGACGGAGAACCGATCGTATTTTCTTCTTTCGAGGGGACGAAAGGTACGATCGGACCCTTAGTGTTCGGTGAGCGGACACATCTATATGGAGGATGCTTGAGGCAGAGAATGGACAAACCCTATATTTTATCGACGAATTAGGGTTCGGGATGGTACGGTAGATCGGGTTAATCCAGTATGACTGGACTTTACTGACGGCCCTGGTTGAGCAATGGCGTCCAAAGGCGCACACCTTCCATTTTTCGTTCAGAGAGGTGACGATTACACTTCAGGATGTGAAGGTGTTAATGGAGTTGCAGGTCGACGGACTTGCAGTGACGGGACGGTACGCAGTGCCTGGTCCAGGATGACACGTGTTTTGCCAAGATTTTCTCGGTTTCACACTGCAGGAGGATGACATCTTGCACAGTTGATTACTGTTTCGCGGCTTTTAGAAGGTAGTTCAGACGTTGGTTGTCGATGGATTGCCAGATATGGTGTACCAACAGAGAGCACGATGTTATGTTATGTGGTTGTTGGGAGCATTTTTGTTCTGTGATGCGTCCAATAACAGTGTGAATCTCATTTTGCTGCCGATGGTGGCCGACTTCGAGGTCTGCTGACAGTACAGTTGGTGAAGTGCTGTACTCGCCTTCCTGTACAGACAGTTGTACCACGTAAGTCTAAACCGTGCAGACTACGTCCATGGATGTTTGCTCTTACTGCAGGTATTTTTTAAATTTTTAATATTCATTTGTTTTAGAGTTTTCACGTTTATTTATAGAATTAACTGATAACCGAAAATGACTGTATGTAGGTGTGGGCTTGGGAGTGAATATTGACGTTCCGTCTCCAACTTTCACCTCGACATCCTCAAATATTCGATGATTCTCCGTATGCGTGGAGGTATGTATATGGTGCAGACATAGTTATATTGCCGATCTGTTCTGCTGATATATATAATTCTGGATATTTGAACGCATAGTATAAGAACGGGACTGTCTCGTCGTCCCGTATAATTATGTAACACCTAACACCATTGTCTTTTGTCCACACAAAAATAAAATGCACTTGAACCACCCTCCTATTCATATAACAAACTCTGCCACTCGATCAACAAGTTGATCATAGGACAACTGAGCATCGATGCAAATTATTGCGTCGGCTATATTCCTATTCGGACCAACTACACCGTCCACCAATGATACATGACTGCTCCAGAATAGATTCAATGAAAATGGAGTTATGTACGCCATTTTCACAACCTAATTTTTCTCCAAGACAGAATTACGATATGTAGCGTCCTCTCTTATACCTTACGTTATAAAACATGTCATATTTTTTTTTAATAACATATATCACCATTTTAATTATCATGTTAAACTTTATCATCATATAATAACTTAACATATAACATACTTATACCAAATATCAACACACATAATTATTCTTATTTACTTACATGCCATTTTGTCTTATTATCTCAAACATAATAAACATATATATATACATGCCAAAATAAAAAGGTAATGCTATACAGGAATAGCATTAACAAAAATCTATATGCAACTAGTACAAATGATGTGACGAGAGGAAGAGAGGCCTAGGCTTCAGCTGTACCGACCTGAGCTATAAACTGGTGAAGTCTCAGTACTTCACTCAAACAGCTAACCTGAAAAACATCATATGCGTTTTGTATGAGTCGCAAAACTCAGCAAGT
>CANUEY010349095.1:0-28716 GCA_948099555.1 Croton setiger
TATATATATATAATATGCATTTTAATTGGGAAAATAATAATTAGATTAACAAGAATAGATAGTTATTTGTGATGCTAATCTCAGTGTTGAGTGGTCCTATCTTAGCTTGAACATGATATCAGCAGACAAGTGTTGATTCACAAATTGAGTGATACTTATTTTTTGGATTTCGTTTTTTCTCTAAATCGTGCCAAAAAATAAGGATACATGGCAAATAAACCTTCCTACGAAACAGACTTATTATTCTTTATTTTTTTTTAAAAAAAAAATCCAGATCATGTAATGTGAACAATTAATTTTTTATTCATAATTTTTCTAATATATCTTATAAGTAAAAAAAATGCAATATATATATAAGTAAATATACAGCTTGTGCCAGTGTTGAACTCTTTAATATGGCATTAATCAGTGGTCCATCAAAGTTCAAACTTACCAACTTTTTCCAATAACTCCTAATCTCAACTTTATATAATTTTACAGCTAAATCAATTATTTTGCTCCAATATAGGAAAGTTTTCTGATATTGCACTCCATAATTATTTTTATGATGTTGAAAAGGGAATTTAAAATTGTCGGTTTCACCATTAAATTTAGCCGACTATGGCAAAACAATGAGAATAATCTATAACATCAATGGTATAGCAAGCTTCTAATTTAGTTTCTATCTTCACATGCTAGTATTTTTTTTTTTTTAATTCGCTTGTGTCTCATGATATGATTGTATTTAAAGTTATTTAACAGTTTCAGATTAGTTTGAATTATTCTAAGTCAATGTACTAAACAGTAAAAAATAAAAAATATTAAAATAGTTTTATATATTTCATTTCAATAAATAACAAATAAGTTTTATAAAATGAGATATTTTATTTTAGCAGCAAAATGAGGTATTCATAATATTAAACAAAATTATTTTTTATCGGTCCAATCTAATTTAATCTTTTTCTTTTGTAAGAAATGAAGTTTTTAAATTCGATTCTTTAATTACAAACCATAGAAGAAAAAAAAATCAAAATTGGTTGCATGCCTTTTTCAAACACGAGATGGTGACATTGTTAGCCATAATGGCAACCGTTAAAAATGCCATAAAAGAAGCACTATAGTCTTCGTCTATACTACCAACTAATTACTGCTGCTATTTATTCTTTAACACCAAATCAGCAGCCCAGATCCAATTTATAAAAATTAATAAATTAATTTTGGGTTTTTGCACCAGAAACTTTAAAGGCTTTTTATTTTAACTTTGGTTTCCTGATTAAAAATAAGTGAAAAACAAGCATAAAATAAACAGTTTACATGATTCTAAATGTAATTTAATCTAAATATTTAGTGATTTTACTGAGAAAATTATTATTTCATACCTAAAATTTGGCTAATGTTACAATTTAGTCACTAAATTAAAATTTTAACAAAAAATAAAATGAAATTCTTCCGTCCCAACGTTTCATTCCGGGTGTATTCTGTAAATAATATTACAATTTTATCCTTAATATTTCCTCGAAATTTTGCTAATTTTGTTATTATTATTCTTAGTTTTGGCTAAAAAATTAGACAAAAGGATTAAATTAGACAAAGGCAAGAGGGACAGTTATTTTGTTAAGAACAAATGAATAAATAATAACGTTGATGAGATGTTAGAGACTAAATAGTAGTTTATTCCATTTATTAGTGAAGCATATGGATGATTGAAAAGATAGATTTGTTTATGTGTAGAGGGATAGAGAGTTAATGTGCAACGTTTATTTGAAAATGAAAGAATTTATTAGCCGCCTGTTATTGAATCATTTTTAGTGTTGCTCTTTCTGTTTTGCCTTTTTTCTTTCTCTCTCTCTATATATTCAGATAATAGGTCTGATTCTATTTTCAATTATATTTGAAATTAATTTAAAAATAAAAAATAAAAAACTTGAAAAACAATTATTACGACCACTATTTGTAGTTGGATATTGCTTGATTCAACCCTTACCAGTAAACTACCTAAATAGTTGTAGTTAAAGCATAACTCGTTTATTTAACTGCATCAGTTGGCATTTTGATAATGACTCGACCCGTTCGACTCCATGAAACAATTTTGTCACTATCTTACCCAACTATCTTTCCCTTAGCAATCACTCCTGTTTGGTATCGAACCCTTGATCTTGGCTCTGATATCAATGATTGAATTGAGCACTTATCACTAGACCAAAAACTATTAGAGATATATGTAAATTTGGAGTCACTTTTTATTTTATTTTTAAAAATGGATACAATGAATAATTAAAAAGAAAAAATATTCTTATTAAATTTTAATAACATTTTGGAACATTATACATATTTGTACAAAATCTGTACAGTAGTTATACAACAACTGTACAATAATACACTAATTGTATAATATCTGTACAATAATGATATAAAAATTGTACCACCATTGTAAAATAAATTAATCAAGTGTTCGTTTTTTCTTAATTTATAATTTTAGACCTTTTTTTAGACAATGAGACTTATTTTGTAAGGTTCAGATGTTCAAGAAGTTGAGCTGGAAGAAGGTTTTAAAGAGATCTTATTTTGTAACAGCTGTTGCATTATCTCAAAAAATTCTTCTTCAGTTTTTGCCGCTGTTAGTTTTGTTTGTGTAAATGATTTTGGAGCCAAAAAAGAGCTGTTTGTTCGGGAGTTTTAAGAATACTTAACTACTGAGCCAAGTCTTAATTCTATGCAGTTTTAAATTTTCTATGATATTATATTTGGATCACCATTTGACTTTGTATCTTCTAATGATACTGTTAAACGAATATGTAGACTGAAATTCAAACGTCCAGTGGAGAACCTAAGGGACCCAGAATTTTGAGTTGAAAATGTGCAAGGATTTGAATTTTTTTTGTCATTTTCAGAGAGTTGAAATATTTTTTAAATAGTTTGTAACTTTCTTGAACTTCTGGAGAGAGAATTTTATGAATACTTCCAATTAGTTTCCACCAATGATCAAACCAATTTGAAAAATTGGTAGGAGAATTTTTAGGCTAAAAAAGAATAGTCATGTGTGAGAACGTTTTGAATTTTGGTACATGAAGGTATGGTATCAGACTTGTTGATAATCCTAGTAGGTGAAAGACTTATAGTGATTAATTGTGATTTTAAAATTTGTGGGGAAATTTTTAGGTAGGTGTAATGGAGTGTCTCAATCAATTCGACTGTTGACCCTATGAATTTTTGCTGTTGAATATGTTGCTTCTGTGTCATTTTTTGACTGAGAATTATATGAGAATGATGCAGATTCGATGGTTTTTAAGTTAGCTTTCTAGATTGGTGGGATTTCGAAAGATCATAGGGCTTGAAGAACCGACCTTTTGAAAATAAATTGTTTACTATAAAATATGACAAGCCCTACCAAAAAATTTACTGCCTTAAATGTCTACCCATTGGCTAAAAATGATACTTACTATTCATATGCTATCTTCTCAACTTATAAATATAAATTTTTTAGAAAGCATAAAAATATGTCTAATACCCCAGGTCTGTAATACCAAAATCGACTAGATCCAAATATAATTCTTAAACCTTAAATATAGTGAATGATAAGTATAAACAAAAATAAATAAATTTTTGATCCACGAGATCAGTCGTAGCTAAGAGTGAAGAGCTTACTTATTAAAAAAAATTATTTATATAAAAGTACAAATGTTTTAATCTCACGAAAAATATCTTAAATAAAGTTTAATACTTGATTTTTCAAAAAGTTTTTGTGAAGACGGAGAAAAAAGAATATTTGTCAAAACAAATGAGATGTCTTTATTTTCTGAGAAGACTTTTTTTATTTGATAATTTTAAAATTGTTTTTTATAGTGCAATATTTTATAGTGAAGCATTTTCTGCTTACTTTTTGTAATATATCATTTTGCAATGGAACATCTTTTGCTTTTTGTAGTAGAACATCTACTGCCTCACATGAACACTCAACTCTACTATGTTTTATAAAAGAATTGGCAAGAAAAATTTAACGGGGATCGAATCTAGCTCATTGGTGTAAAAGTCACAATAGAAAAAAAGAAAATAGTAAATAAAGAAGTCTTAAGTTGTATCCATACAAGGATTGCATTTACATATTAAAACAAAATACATGGATTGTATGTAGGCACTGGTCGTTGAAAACTGAATGTGGTCAATCAAGTAACCCGTACGCCAATACTTGGAAATATGCAGCGATTATTACTGTTATTTTTCGAGTTGAGAACTTCCATCAAACACTTGGTGTGCGTGTGTCACTCATATGGAGAAACTCGACTTCAAGCTTCTTTTCTCATGCCCCACTGGTCTCTCACCATCTCAGGTTCTCCTTTTGCTCTTTAACATCACTGCATCGCCACTCACATATTTACATTTAGTATAGCTTTTTTTATTTATATCTGATCTAGACTTTTTTATGTTAAATTTAGGTATCCGTTGTTATTGATCAATCATACGATAGAATTCCCCATCCCGATATTGAATTAGAGAACTCCATTGCTAAGGTGGGTGAATTATGGCATTGACTCTATTTAAATTTGTACTATTTTCATCATTTCATTTCCCCTTCCCTTTGTCAAATTTGATGATCATAATGTTAGCTTAAACTCAGGCATTGAAATCTTAGCATGAGTTTGGGTATTGGAATTTTAATTTTTTAGTTCAATGGGTTATTTACACTGTTTCTTCAATTAATAAATTTTGAATAGATATGGGACCAAAGAACACAGAAGAATTCATCCTTATACAATGGGAAGAAATTCCGGGTATGCTTTTCCAACTAGCTGTCAAGTTTGTTCCAAATAATTCAATTTAATGAATTCTAACACATGATACTCTTGGTTTGCATCGTTTAATTACCATGATATTGGTGACTTTTGCATTATACGGAGTAAAATTTTTCTGTTATTGCATTTTGGTTAACAAAAGCTTCAAAATGCAATCAGCCAGTGCAAATATGATTGAGTATATTTTGGTTTACTTTGTCAAAACTGACACTATCATGTATGGCAATCAATCGTCTTGTTTTCTCTAGATCCAATTTAGTGGCACAGTTTTTTCAATGTTTTTCTTAAAGAAAAGGGCTAAATTTGAATTTCATTCAATAGTCAAATTGTTGATGGAGATGGCAGCGGGTCGGTTAACCGCATAATTCATGTTTTCCATAACCATAACCATTTAATTATGGTAATTCCATAACCGTTTCATAACCGCAAAAATTTTATAGACTACTTCCACAACCGTTCCATAACCATTTAATATTAATTATGGGTATCCGCGGTTAACTGTTTAAAGTTATTAAAAAAAATTCTCAAATGTTGCTACTAATATATATTTTTTTTAGGAGTTGCTACTAATATTCGTAAACAAAAGTACTTATAAATTACATCGGTTATGAAACAAATAAATTTAGAGCAGTGAATAAAAATTCATATGTTATTAAGTTTATGTTAAATTATAAATTATAAAACCATATAGCAAAACTATATAGTTTTTAAAAATTTTATATATATTTTAATGGTTTCAGGTTGGATTTTGTGGTTAACTGTTCTATAATCATGAAATAAGTGGTTAACGGTTTAAGCGGTGAACTTATGCTCAGTTTCATAATTGTTCCATAACCATGAAGGTAAATAATTTCTATTTCTATAACCATTCCAAAACCATTAGGGTACTACCCTATTGGTTATTTAGCGGTATCGGTAGTGCGGTTAAACACAAAATTTTGTTCCATTGCCATCCCTAATTGTTGACGCAGTGTCATCTTTCACATAGGTATAAATAAGCATTTAGAGAGATCTTTTCCACCCAGATATGCTGATTTTTGCTCCGTAAGCTAATTTATTGCAATGTATTCTCTATACTTTGTTAAAACGCAGTATTGTTCAACATATTGATGGACTGGGCATTTACTCACTGTACTGATATTAAAAGAAAAAAGCCATTCATTGATTTTAGTTGAAACATTTGATGCCAGGACATAATGCTTTAGTACAAAATACACCAACGGACACCAAGTTGAGGACCTGCAATTATTTTGCATATTTATTCTTTTAATGTTTATGGATTGATTTTTCTTACATTTTTTCATCTAATTACTTTGCAGTATGGAGGGTACAATATCCGTAGTGGGGGCGGATCAAATGAAGATGGTTATATATGTCTCCACCTTGGTTTGACAGATTATAGGTCCTATCTCAATCTGAAACCCTCTCATGTGTGTGTTTATAATCAACGTAAGCCAGTATGTGCTAGTAATATCTACTAACTTTAATACATTTAAAGCTAGTTTCTTGCAAGTTACTGGTCAGCTAAAAGTTTATTTGAAGTTATTCCACCCAATAGTTTGTGGAATATGGTTTTACTACAAGCCAGCAACTGATTGATTCTTTTAATCGCATATTGTAATAGATCAATCTATAGGATGGGTCCCATTATCAGAAAATTGTTTGCAACCAGTCCACTGTTTACTCTGGTCTTCATTTTTTGTCTGAAGCTGATCCTATATTAAATTTTGAATGAGAAAGTAGTGTTTTGGTATAAGTGTTGGTTGATCTACCTGTTCATTCAGTGTGGCACAGCAGAACACAGCTACTTATGTTTATATTCAGTACTTTTCTTTTTCCTCCATACAAATAATTAATGCTGTCTACTGTTACCCAGGACTTTTGTGGGGACAAACTTAAATCCTTTGTGGGAAAAGTTCCTTGTTCCATCAGAAGGTATTCTACTATTTTTCAAAACTTTTATCATGGAAGAAAGTGAGTGTTTGTCTTCCTGTTCAGTTGTTTGATTCTTCATCTTGTTACTAGCTTGTTACCATTTTGATACAAATGAGTTTTCAAATATGTCATCTCCCCATCTCTTTTCTCGTTAGGATTTTTGCCACTTCAAAGATAAAATTTAGCTTTTTTGGACATTAATAAACAATAAAGGTCATTATCTTTTGTTTGACCTTTATATTTCTAGTTACAAGAAAATCATCCGAACGACACATGGAAATTATTTTTGTAATAACCCATGCTTTTTCATTAAGGATTGGAGGATCTATAAACTTGCTTTGCAGTGTCTAAATTTAAAATAAATACTTATTTTTCATTCCAATTTGATACATTGAGTTATTTGCTGTTACTTGAAGCTGGTTTATGTCTAGTTAATTATTATTAATACATTATAACTAGGCTTTGTGTTTTGGAATGTAAAGTCAAATAGAAAAAAGCAATTGAATGCGTATCAGTTTATTAAGATTGCTATTTAACATAATTACTACTTGATAATTTAATGAATATCTTTACAATCATTACTTGTAACATATATGCAAAAGTTGAATGGATTTGAGTGGATTCAGGTGGTAAGCAGATAACGTCAATTGAGTTTGTGATTGGTAAAGTACAAATGATAAAATTTAATTTGGTTCAAATTGTAATACTGTTAGATGGGTTAAAGTATGAGCGAGTAACTTTTGCATTTTCAATGTTCCCATTCTCAGTAAGTATTACAGATCATTTAATAGTTCACCATCAACATGCTATTCTGAATTTATTTTTATTTGAATATTTGGATATGTCTTGTTTTATTATAGCTGGGAAATTTTTCTGGGAACTTGTGGAATCCCATAGCATTTTTATTCAATTTTTTAAAGCATCTATAGCTTCAATTATTTGCAGATGACCCTATCCAGTGTCAACATTTGTCAAGCCCACTGGGTAATGGTGCAGTTGTAGAGACATCTGACAAGAAGATAGTTGTATTGCAAAGGAGTTCTAATGTCGGTGAATTTCCTGGGCATTTCGTCTTTCCTGGAGGCCATCCAGAGGTACACAAGAAAGATTTCATCATTGATTTTAGTTGTGTGATCAATGGTTGAGTATATTCGTGACGCATTTTCCCTCAGACGAGTAAAATGGCGAGAATGTTATCTTTTCGCTCACAAAATCTTGTTCCATCTATCCTAAGTGACTAGATTCAAGTTTTTGTGCTTGAATTTTCTTTGTTGGCAATTGATATTGATGTCTAGTTTGTTGTAATTGTTCTTCTTTTCATCTTTTGATGACTAACAGCCTGAGGAAGTCAGAATAACTTGCCATCAGAGCAGCAAAGATCTGACAAATTCTGAGATGATTAACAGTAAGGTTTCACAAGAAATGTTTGACAGCATTATTCGTGAAGTAGTCGAAGAAATTGGAGTGCCTCCAACATCTCTTGTAAGCTACAGATTTATAGTCAGAATTTGTTTTCCTTCGATTATCTTCTGGTAGTAATTTTTTTTTTTTTTGTGAGAATAATCTGGTATATTTTTTAATCATGCTGTTTCTTGTATTTTTATAGTAGTAAGCAGTGTTATAGTTGTGTTTCTTCTGCTGTTTATGCTTCCAATGTTTTCTTATTAAAAAGGATATTAAATTTGGAAACAATAATTTTAACAGAGAAAGATGCTTAATATCAACGAATTTTCTTGAAATAAAATATTTACTATTATTGCCTGAATGCAAATAAATAAAAATCCTTAATGGTGCCTGTATATGTTACTCTGCAAAGAGTAATTTAAACATGATAAACCTTCCACTGATTTTCTTGAAATGAAAATATGTATTTGGATCTTTGGTTCTCTGCTAATATTATGGGACATTTTCCCTGCTCATTAATTTTAGTTGTGAAAATGTGGATATGGGCATTTGCTATCCTAGAAGGAACTTTTAGTCAACCCTGAAGTCTTGTGTCCAATCTTTTCAAATGGCTATACTGGTTACTTGAGCAATACTTGCGCTTTAATTATCCATATAATATTCCAAACATATTGCTACATTGGTCTGCCAAAAAGGGGTGGAGGGTTGTGAAACAGCTGCCACAGTAGTATAAAAGCTTCTGCTGTTGTAGCAAGCACTCCTTGTTTGATTGCTTTAAATTTAGTGATGCCATTGTTTTGCTAATTGGATGGATCGTATTGTCTATCACCACAAGTTGTGAAAGTACCCAAAAAGGCATCTGAAGTTTAGTTTTGTCTTTGCTACCAGTGCAATCCACGTTTTATTGGCATATCCCGCAGGGTGTTAAATGTGAGACCTACTGCCTTTTTCTTCATCAAATGCAGTCTCATATCAGAAGAAATCCAACAGATGTATCACAATGCACAAGATGGCTATGAATCAACCCAACTTTATACAGTTTCATTGGTAAGTTCACATTTATGTTTCAGTTTGATGCCTAATTTTTTTCTGCTTTAAATGTTGGATAGACGAGGGTGGAAATGTCAGTACCGTAGTAGCAATTGTGATACAATGAAAATTCTGCTAGCAGATGGTTCATTTATATATATAATATTTGCTCTTCCTGCAGCAGCTGTTCGCTGGAGGAAGTATGTTAGTGTTGATGACTAATGTTTTATTCTGTTCTATTTGTTGTTGGAGTTATCATAGTATTACACAAGGATCTAAAACTATAAAGAACAATCTTCATGTGATAGATGACCCTAGAAATAGATTAATTTTGTGGTGATGAGCTGTGGGGAATATGTTATGATCCATTGAGCTTTTCTGCATGTCAGAGTGATTTAGAAAACATGGCATCAAAAATGCCTGGCTGTCATCAAGGTGGATTTGCTCTCTATAAGCTGATGGTGGAGGCTTTGAAGGATGCCTGATTATTCAACTCTGCTGCACGATTGGTATTCCACAACATAATCAGTATGATCTTGACTTGATCAAACTCATTTATCTTTTGAACCTCAAGTAAACATAGGCATGTTGCTTTAGTCTATATAGGCATATGTCAGACAATATTCCTCTCTGAAAATTCATGCTGGTGCTACAAAAATGGGTTTAATCCCCTTCTCTTCTGAAACCCACATTAGACGTTAAACTTTAAGTCATTTGCATCAATAATCATGCAAACTAGAAATTAATTTACTATTTAAATAGTCAAGTGCTTGAATTGCATCTCTCCACTTGTGTGTGTTATAGGAGATTTCTGGGTTTCTGTTATTTGTCCAGAAGTTCGAAAAAACACACAAATGGAATGAAGAGGAAGTCCTTATTCCTATATAAACCATTTCTAAAGAGTTCTTAAAAAGCAGTATCATTTTATGTCATACTGATGGAGGGAAGGGAATAAAGCATCACCTGACCATTATAGAGGAATCATTTACGCATAGGTGGAGAAGTTGAAGTCTTTCATCAATATTTGTAAAAAGATTAAATAGAGCGAGTGATTTTTTAAAATTTATTAATATTTTTGAAATTAAAAATCCCTTAATAATTATCTCCACTGCTTCTTTTCTTTACTTCAATAAAAGGTAAATTTTAGGTTGATTTGAAGTAGTAAATCATTTGAAGAAAAATTTTCATAGATTCAGATTAAAATTTAGTAATTATTTTTAGAAATTAAGATGGAAAAATATTTTCAAATTAATTTAGTAATACACAGACTAAGCTCAAAATTTTAAAATAAGATTTTATCAAAACAATTTTACTAAAAAATATTATTTCTTCATCTCATATATTTATCTTATTTTTTGAGCTTATTAAATTTATTATTATAATATATAAATATACTAATGTTGAGATAGAGAAATTTTGGTACACAACTTTTTCTCCTAATATTTCAATTATTTATATTTATATATTTTTAAATTTTTTTTATCAATTTTCAATTTATCATAAAAAAAATTAGAATTTTAAATTGTAGCGGATAGCGATTAGAAATCCTAAATAGCTGCTGATTTAGATAAGCTTCTATTTAAAATTTTTTTTTCCAGTTTTAAAATTTTTTTATTCCAGTTGATAGCTGATTTAAATTAGGATTATATTAATTTTATTAAAATAAAATAAAAATTAATATTTAATAGATAATTATATGCTTATTAATAATTTTATGTTTTAAGTATAACTGTTGTTATATTTTACCAAACACCAACTTGAACCAGTTATTAGTTATTCGCTGATAGCTATCAACTATTAGCTAACAGTTAATATGAACACATAAATCAAACAGGTCCTTAATTATAATAGTTCACTCTAGTTTACTATATTCAAATAATAATAGTGCACAAAGTATTTTAGGCTGGAATTCTAATTTTGATTATTTTAAATTTTAATATTTAACATGCTTTATGCAAATATAATAGGAAAAAATATATTATTACAGTTAGAAAGCAGTAGTGAATAATTTATAAATGGACTAAATACTAAATTCACACTTGAAATTTCATGATTTTTTTGAATGAAACCCTGAACTTTGTGTGTGCACATATCGACACTTCAACTATTTGATTCTTCAGCAAATCAACACCATCATAAATGGCAAATTCACATATGAAGTTCATGATTTTCTCGAATGAAACCCTGAACTTTGTGTGTGCACATATTGACATTTCAACTATTTGATTTTTCAGCAAATCAACACTTGATTTCTTCCCAAAGAAAGAGTAAATTGCATAGGCAAATTAAGAGGCTCAAACTGTAATTTTAAGGCCTTTGTATATTTTCAGAAAATGAAGGATCAAATGGAAATTGTTTATCTCCTTCTTCTTTCGACCCAACTCAACTCCAGCATCAATAATAAGCTTAGACAGTAATCTAGCATAGGGTAAGTGCTCATAATGAAATTTGTGATTGTAGCTATCAGAAATCATAACCTTATGCTTTTTAACTATATTCCTTATGATTATGGAAGCAAAATTGGCAAGCTTATGATTCATGATATGCCACAGGACCACTGACTCATCAAGAGTTACATTCTCTTTACTGTTAGGTTTTGGTAAAATGTTAGCATTGACAATCAAATAGAGGAATTGTAGGATAGCTTTCATCCTAATGGCCACTAAATCACGGTCAAACTTATTAGGAGTATTGGCCAATTCATTTTTGGCAAATTCAGCAAAAGAATACTCCTTAGGATAATCATATTCATCCATAACCGAGCAAAAGAATACTCCTCAGTATTGGTCAGTTCATTTTAAGCTTTCTCTCTCCCCTTGCTTGACAATTTTCACCCACATGTTTGCATAAAAATCCTAACTAACCTATCATAAACATCACTAGATAAGATAAGCAAAGCTTGCATGTCCTCATCAAAATACTGACTCAAATCAAGTCAATCTCTCTCAAAGCTTTGAAATCTACTTATTTCTTACACAATAAATTTTCATTCACAAAAACGTTTTCAAATAAATCAACACAAAATCTGACCTTTCATCATTTTGATCATCACCTTTTTCACTGCCATTGTTAGAGTGCCATTGTTAGAGTGTAACTCCTCAGGGGCTGATTCCTTTACCTGTGATTCTTCTTCTTCATCAGAAGAATAAACAGCAGGAGGATGAGTTTTCCTTTATTTTTTAACAAGAGGAAATTGCCTCCATGTCTTCATTTTACTTGAGGAAGCATGTTTCTTCCTTTGAATCTCCTCTTTCTTTGAACTTTCAGGACCTTCAGAGCCGTCTAATGGTACTGCCTATGCCATTTTTCTCTTTCTTTCTTATGAAATCTTGTTTCTTAGCTCCCTAAAGACCGTCTTTTTCCTACTTTCTTTGTTTGTCACCATTTTCTTTGGCTACACTGGTTTCTTTGATGGCAAAAGTCTTTACACGAGGCATTTTTGCAGATTGAAGGCTAGAGTTAAGATATCAAAGTTGATGAAAACGGAATGGGGAAGGTTAGGTCAAGTTTTGTGCTAAGTGGATTGAAAAAAGGGATGAGTCATGGTTTTAAGTGGCCAACAGGTAAAAATTAAAAATAAGAGGGAAATAAAGACCCGACAAAAATCTTAATCCTCAAATAGTGATCACTATTTTTTTTATGCAAACAAATTAACTTATGGTCACTAATAAACCCTCAAATTAAGGATTAGTGACTATTTTTGTATAAAGTGTCAACAAATTTCTAGGGCAAATTACCACTGACTGTTAGAGTTAGCCGTTATTTCAAGAAATTGTGGTTTATTTTTGCTTTTTAACTCTTCAGTGTGCTAAAAGTTGGTTTAAATAGCTCATAATTTAATATATTTCGAGTAAGAAAAGTCAGATAAAACAAACATATCATTATCAACTCTGTCACTATTTTTCTTACTATCTCAAAAACCACTCATTATTTAATTCAACACAACATTCAAACTACATATTATTTAATTCAATATATCATTCAAACTATTTATCATGTAAAATTTCACTCAGTTTAAAAATTTTCATTTAAAGAAAATTTTCCTATTTACTAATATTTTTTTTTTTAAAAAAAAAGTTTTCATTGTTTACTGAAAGTGAGGGAGTACAAAATTAATCATTAGACATGGGGAGTCTATGAACGAATTTTATTGTAATTGTTATTTTATTATTATAATGAGAAAGACAACAATAACAATATTAATAGGGGTTGGTGCGTGGGTGGAGCAGCATTTTGTGCAGTGATTTTGGGTTTACACGACCGAAAAATTATCCAGTCATGTCAGGAACATAACATGCTTCATGCACGTGCACTCAATTCTTCTAATTATGCTTGTTCATTTTATTAAAATCCAACTTAAATTATCTTATTTTATAACTACACGTCTATACTTAAAATATACAGCATTTCTCGACCATCTATCTCTATAACATTTTTTAACAATTTTGATAATCAAATTATATTTTAACATAATCATTTTTCTTACAAAGTATTATTTTTTGAAAAGATTTTCATGAGTCCTGCCTAGTTTATGCCTTGAAATGCAACATAATCATCAGACTAGCTTAGGTGGATTATCAAAATGATAGATTTTGTGAAATATAAGGAATTTTAAATTTCATTAATTTTAAGATATAAAATTCAAGAACACTAATAATAAATCCTAGGGGCTTCTCTTTTCCTCTTTTGTTGGTATTTCTTTTAATAATTTTTCTTATTTTGAACCATTACGGATCAAAAAAGAATAATCATGATTACTATTTCATAGTTCCTACTTTTTATTTTCTAAATTTATTTTCAATAAGTTTAAATCAATTTTTGTTAATACATTACTTGAATACTATTCAATTTTAGACTCTCAATTTAAAGTAAATTGTTGATATAATTTGTCTGCAAATCTAAATATTATATATTATGTTTTATTGATAGAATATTATAGTCCGTCATGTTGGTCCATAATAACTCCACGATATATAAGATGTAAATTTTTTTATGGATTGTGTTATTTTTATGTCTAAATTTTAGAGTATTAGTACATCACTTAAATTCATAATTTTAAACCATATTCAATAATAAGACATAATGAAATGAAAAATAAGTCAAAACCTCACAAGTTCTCCTTACAAGGTGAATAAAATAAAATAGAATTTATTATGTAAATTATACTGCGTCATATAGATTATAATCTTAAAAATTTAGAATATATTTGTTATATGAATGGTGCATGTGAGAAAGCTGTAGGGCGGCTTATTCGATTATTGATGTTCAATTAATTAAGGTGAGAAAGAATCAAAGATTTGTGGGTCGCAAATGCTGCTTTCTAAATAGAATAATATTCCCTCTTTCTTAAGCTAAATCTGCACTCTTCTTTTCTTTTATAATCTCTAGACTTCCTTCAATGTGAAGCACTCTTTTTTAAGATGAAATAAACATATGCGGTGGTACGCCTAGGCCTGTACATATATAGTCAAATATTTCAACATTGGAAGTAAATTCAACTCTAATATCATATTATAAGAATTAGACTTAACTCATTTAAAATTCGTATTAATAGATGAGAATTGCTCAGAATCACTCTTAATAACCGATCTTCTTATGGTCTTACTAAAGAGACACAAGCTTGATCATTGTACTCTATAAATATTTATCGGCAGATCTTTTCAATAATATTTCAGAATTTTTTAAAGTTAAAGGTTGAATTTTATTTTCTAAGTAATTGAACTTGGAATTTTTGTAATGCCACTTGCAATTATGGATGATGAAAAGTTTGAAGAGAGTGTAATTTCATTCGTGCTAAATAATTTTTTTCCTAATTTTTTTTATGGATATATAATTTTGTTGATTCTTAAGAAAAATATCAAGATGTTGGATTTCTCTTTGATAAAGGTTTTGTCGATGTAAGTTTTTAAAGTTGTTAATTATTCTCTGTTAAAAAATTCAATGATCGAAATGGGTGAATGATGTAAAAGAAGAGTTAAATAGAATATTTAATTTAACTATTCTTATCTATTTAGAAATTTGTATATTCGTGTTCCTATTTAGTCAATAATTATTAATCAAATTATCTCATACTTCATCCATTCTAAAATTTAAATTTATTTTGTATTACACATTTTTTAAAAAAATTTAAATTTTTTCTATTTGTAATTAATTTTCGATTAATTTGACCATAATACTTTATTTTAAAATATTGAAAAATCTATTTATTATTTATGATTAGTAATCTTAAAAAATAAAATTTAATACTAGTATAAATATATAAATAATTTTATATTTTGGAATATTCCAAAATGAAAAGAAAAATGCTTATTAAAAAAAACTTATAATCTTATATTTTGTAAGGCTCTAATATGAAAAAAGAAAAATACTTATACTTTGAAACAGAGTAAGTATTTAGAATTAATATTTTTTTTCTCTTAATAATGTAAGATATTTGTTTTCTTATTGGATTAAGTTGATAAATGATGGATGAAATTTTTTAATAAATATGATACTCCCTCTGTCATGTAATACTAGTCTATCTTTCTTTTTTTTTTTTTTTCAGTTTCAAAATAATTATCGGTTTTTCTAAAAAGAAATTTGATTTCTCCTTTATGACCCTTATTATAATTTATTTTTCTAAACTAAAATAAGGGTAATTTTGGAAAGTAAGGCTACTTTTATATGATGTGACAGAATGATTAAATTGTATGCAAAATTGGTCTTCCTTCCCTCTCTTTAGCATCACATTTCATGCATTTGAATCACCTGTTAAGTTTGTGGATTAGTATTTAATTGGTTTATTATTTGTTTATCTCTTGTTGGAAGTTGAAGTTCAACCCATTGAAATGTTAGCAGTGAGATATACTTGTGTGTTCTATTATTTTCATAGGACTTATATATACACATATAATTCTTCTTATATCTTTTACTTCTATTTATTACGTAAGAAGTTGGAGGATGATTAGTATGTATGATTCAATGCTTATTTCATATTATTTATGTTTGATTTATCTGTTGGGTATGATCGAGAAAATATGAAATACACTTTTTGTAATTTTCTAATATTATTTATATACCTTTTTGTAATTTCCTAATATTATTTATATACCTTTTTTACTTTACTATCTAACTCCATTCGAGTTAGTATAGTCTAATTTAGTATGTGTATAGTAGTTTTTCGGCTTATGTAAAAAGTTTGTCGCTATAATTTGTATTCAATTAATTTTTTAACTCTTCCAAAAATATTTAAAACAGTTATTTTTTGGGATAATTATGAATTTTAGTTATCAAATTTTAAGATTTATGACCGTATTTTGCTCTGGTTGTGCACGCCAATCACCTGGCACAGTCTCCTTTGGGTCACCTGGCACAGTCTCCTTTGGGTCGGGACAAATTTATTGATAATAATATGATATGTATGTTAAAATAATAATTAATTTATCTGATTTGTATACTAAATAATAAATTATAATTTTAATTTATTTATATTTTTCATCTCAATTATTGTCTTAATTGCTTGTATATGTCAAAATATATTTTCTCTTATGAAATTAAATTATATAATCAGATTCTTTCAAAAAAAAAAAATTGTATAATTAGATTCTAACCATTGCAATTGGGAACATATAGAAGCGAAATTGAAGGAAATGATAAATAAATAAATAAAATTCGTGTGATTAATTACTTAATTGAGGGCAAAATTCGTGTTAATTTGTTATTGTTTAATGGATATGCAAGTGGGCACAGTATAATAGGTGAGCCAGACGAATATTGTTTTGGATGATTGTATTATAAAGAATAAATGTAAGGAGCGTGTTCCCACGTGTAAACAAAATGCGCGTGGGATTCATTGTTAATAATGGGTTTGTCTGAACTTGATTGAAACCCACATGGTATATCCGTCCAAAAACACACCCGGTCTATCCGCGTGGTCACACCTAGTGGAGGCCAAGATCCAGGCTAGGCTGAGTTCGGGTTGCTGACTGGCGAGCCATGGTTCGTGGAGAACCGGGATCGAATGGCGGTTCAAACTCTAATTACTTTTAAGGCGGTTCATATCCGGTTCGTTGGCTCCCAACCGGCAATTCAGTCAGTTTTTTATTTATTTTTTGCAAATCTTTTAGCTGAAAAGAAAATTAGTAGTATCTAAATTTTTTAGAAATATTTTAAAATTATTTATTTCATTGGAGAACATTAAAGTTTAAAAAAATTGAAATGAAAACGAATAAAATAAATTAAAAACAATTAAAACATGAAAAAAAAAATTTGAACAAATTAAAATTTTATTTATTGAATGAAATTTACATTTACAATAAAATTGAATAATTGAAATTAATATTATTAGACAAAACAAAATAAAATAAAATCGGTTTGCAAATAAATTTTTTATTTTTCGAAAAATTTATTTTGTCTATGCATCTTCATTGGGATAATGAAGAATTAAAGTTCACGTAGTTCTCTTACCTTAATTGAAATTTCAGAACCCCAATTTTATTTTTTTACCCCAATTTTCGGCAATGGAGTAGCTCTTGGTAATTTATGAACTCTCGTCGGAAGAAGAAGTCCAAACGTTTTGTTTTCGTGCATCAGCTGAAGTCTAATCGCCGACGCAAGCTTGTGCTTCAAGGTACTTCGCTCTTAATTGAATTCTTTTTTTCCGAAATAAGAAGGTCACTGACACTAAACGCTTGCTCCACTGCCACTATTGAGACCGGCGCCACCAAAACTTCTTTTGCAATTTTTGCCATTATTAGGAATGTATTTTCGTATCGGCTTCACCATTCCAAAATGTCGAAGTTGATCACATCAGTTAACTCACCTACAAATTCAAATTTTGTGGATAGATATTTGTCAACTTTTGGATAGAAATTTGCACCGGTCCCCCCTCAGCCTTTTTTGGCATTAGGAATAAACAAAGGACATTTTATTTTGGACCGACGATGTCCCACTCGATCGGGCAAGAGCAGAACTCCCTCAAAGGTTAGTAGATGTAGCCGAAACATTATTATTTGAAAATTTAAGAAATAATTCATTAATTGTTTGTCTAGTTTGATTAATAAGATTAAAAACATTTACTTGTTTATTTTCAATTAATTGTAAAGTATCATAATAAACTTCTAAAATGGTTTCTAAAACTTCTAGTCTATATCTAGGATAAAAAACAACAACAAAAAATTAAAATATTTTTAAAATAATTCAACCATTTAGTTTTCATAACTTCAACAAAATCTTTTAAATACATATCATTTTGAAACATATGCAACCTATTAATAACATTTACACTACATTGAAGAAAAATATGCGATGTTGGTTTATAAACATAACTAAAAATATTTGTATCATCATCTGTAATAAATTAATAATTTGATTACAAATTTCCCAACATTGTTAATAAATTATAATGTCATGATTTACTTTTGAATTATAAAAAGCACGCAATACACTTTTATATTGATATGATTGTGATAATAAACTAGATTAAAAAAGGCTCTATATGGATTAAAATAATCGCCTCAAGCATGGTTTGGAAGATTCATTGCTGCCATGAAAAGGTATGGATACTGCCAAAGCAATTCCGATCACATTCTTTTTATTAAGCGAAGAGAGGAATTAGTGACTTGTCTTATGTGGATGATATGATCATAACATGAGATGAAAAGGAGGAAATGGCCACTCTACGAAAGAAATTATTCAAAGAATTTGAAATAAAAGACTTAGGGAAACTTAAGTATTTCTTGGGGATAGTAGTTCTAAGGTCAAGGAGGGGAATATTTATTTCATAGAAAAAGTACATTCTGGACCTTTCGGCTAAAACTGGTATGCTTGATTCCAAGGCAATCGACACATCAATAGTCATCAATCATGGAATTCAAATCACTGAAGGGAGTAAGATGGCAGACAAAGGCCAGTATTAGATATTGGTTGGAAGGCTGATATATATATGTCTCACACTAGGCCAGACATTGCTTATGCAGTTGGAATTGTTAGCCAGTTCATGCACAAGCCACAAATAGAGCACATGGAAGCGGTCCTTAGAATTGTTCGGTATCTAAAAGGATCACCAGGTCGGGGAGTAATATTTTGAAAGAACAGTCACCTAGAGATACAGGCATATATAGACGCAGATTGGACTGGTAATCCAATTGATAGGAGATCAACTTCAGGGTACTTCACGATGGTCGAAGGCAACTTGGTGACCTACATAAATACATGAAAATAAGTCTTTAACACATAGCCTCAGTAGAGCAAAGCACAACTAAACCCTCACCGTTACCCTAATTTAACCCGAGTACAGACTTATTGATTATTAGTTGAGATTTTTCCTACATTAAAGGAGAGGGACTTTGAAGGAAAGCATATGGACATTCACTATTTTTATATTATTTAAGATATGAAAATGTGTTTTTAATACTTTGTTAATTGCTTGATGAAATGTCTATTGATTCAAATTTCAAATTAGTGTTTTTATGTTATTGAAGATATGAAAATGTATTTTTAATACTTTTAATTGCTCGATTAAATGTCTGTTGATTTAAATTTCAAATTAGTGTGCATTTTAAAGAATTTTTAGTGTAACCTTTTTCAATTAAGTTCATGATAATGGAATGATATTGATGGTTGAGTTTTCAATTGTGATGTTGAGTTGTTTGGAAAATTTGCAAGTGTTAAATTGAGTTTTGAGGTGAAATTTGTGGTCTCCTATACAAATTTAATTTTGAGTTTGAAGTCATACTTGAGGACAAGTATGAAATAAGTGTGAAGAGATTTGATAGTCCGTAAATCTAGCATGTTTTAGTCTCTAATTTATATGCTTATTTATTGTTTTAATATGCTTAAATGTGAGCTTTTACATAGTTTTTTATATTTTGGTTAGAAACTACTAAATGTGATAAAAAGAAAGCATTTGGAACATATTTAGTGAATTTTTTATTGAGGAGCTGCTGCTTAAGTTTTCATGGACATTTTCAATGCTGGTGCACTTAACCTTGCGCAAGGGCTAATGGCAAGACAGGCCGTTATAGGCTGCACTTACTTGTAGAGCTGGATCCACGAGTTTAATTGATGTTTTGGGCTTATATTTCGTAGGAAGAAAAATTAAATAATTTTTATTGAAAACTTTTGTTTTATTTTTTTTCCTCTAATTTTAGACATTATATAAGTGTGTTTTAGGTCTTTTGTAGGGCATTCTTGGATAGCTCATCTCTAATACGATTTTAGGATTTTATTCTTATTTTCTTAATAGACATTAAAAGCTAAATCTTCCCTTCAGTCAATGGTTAATTCGAAGTAAATTTTCATCATGTTTATGAGATCTTAATGTTCTTTCCATTTACTTTTTAATTTCTATTGCATTCATGCTTTTACTGCAATTTATTGGGAAACTCCATTCTTAATGTGTTTTTAATAATTGATTATTTGGCCAGTTGATTAATTGATAGGATGCATATAGCTAATTAATAAAATTAAATCCGTAATTGTTTATTCGAGTTGATGCAAGTAGTGATTGACATAACTTGACTGTGATCAGGCCTTCGAGTTATATTAAATAATTGTATGATTTAATCTAAATGAATCTCGCTAGTAGATTTGCTGGTTAGGCAAGGTTTTTCTAATGTTCATTGCAATCGATAAATTAAATTCTGTCGTTAGTACTAGAGTTGTTTATCGGTTAGGGGTTTTTCGTAGCGCCATGTATTGTCTAACCTATTCAGAATCGGAAAAATTGGTTGGAGATGCTAGTTGAATGGCTAAAATTTGTATGTGATTTGGAATTATTTAGTTATTTTAGAGTTAATAATTAACCATAAGAATTTCATATCGATAATTATACCTTCAGTAGTACTTGTTCTCATTGCTTTCGATTTTACTTTTCTTCTGTGTTTTATTTATATTTTCATCAATTCAAAATTCATTCTTTTCTATTCTAACACTTTGATCATTTTCCGTGGGATCAACTTTGCTCGTTACTATTTACAAATCTTTTTGAGTAGTTTCGACACTCATCACAACCCAACCTCAATATCATCTAATTAATTCTGTGCATTATAAACTTTCCAATTTGTTAGCCCTTAAAGTGTTACCCTGGATAGAAAATAAGACTGGCAGCTGCTTAGACATATGCACAATCAAATCTGAATGCTATTTCTGGATGACGGGCTGTTTCTTTAGCTGCCAACAATTATATGGATATAAATTGAAAAACGGCCAAGACTTGCATAGTCAAGCAGTAAGGTCGCTGTGCTATAAGGTCAAAGAACGACATCAGTTATAAATTAAAACGCGCGCGTGGGTTCTGTTCTGTTATTACCGTTGCTGTCGAAACCCAACTCCTTTTATTTCTCTCTCTCTAAACAATTAATTTAATTTAATAAAAATAATTTTTTTAAAATAAACAATGAATAATTGCAAAACATTTTATTTTATTTTATTTTAAGAAAAATATTGTAATGTAATCATAACAACCTTTACAAAAGTCTATCTAGATTGATTCCTCAAACAGCTCTACCTTTTTTTTCTCTTTCTCTAAAAAGGATTTGATTTTTGATTTACCGAAGAGTTGTTTGTTGCTTACATGTGCCTTTCATGTTTTTATTTTGGCTCAATGCTTATTTTTTGCTTTCATTATTCTTCTTCTTTTCTTTCATAAATTAAATAATTGAACACCCAGCACTCAATCCTATTGGTTTTTTCTTTCTTTTGTTATGTTTCAAAAATGCATTGCAGGGTGTTTTCAATGTTTCTCTCTGCAATCTTCTCTTAATAATTTTTATGGGTTCTATGGTTTTTTATGGAAGAGATCAAAACAAGCATTTTCCTTCAAACCCAGGTAATCTTATTTCTTATATTTTCTATTTCTTTGTACTAAAGACAAAAACTTGTTGAGAATCCGTAATTTTTCATTGTACTGTTGTTCAATGATTTATGGTTTTTTTTTGTTTGTTCATTGTGATTACCTAAATTAATATGCCAGAATTCAGATTCAATTTTTATATTTTTGTTTGCAGAGCAAAAAATGGGAGGAATGTGGAAATGGGCTTCAGGAATTGTTGAATCGAAAAACAATCTCAATGTTTATGGTTATCTGGGTTGCTTTGAAATCAATGACGCTTGTTGATCATACAAGATGCAAAATTTGATCTGGGTTTTTACTGGAAAAAAGAGAAAGATCGCCTGAAATTTTTTTGATTATTATTAGAAGCTTAATACTAGGTGGATCCAATGGACTCATCATCAGCTCCATTAACTAGTCCTGCTCCAAGGAAAAAAATTGCAAAGCAGTTAACTGGAAAAAAAGATGATACACCATTACATTCTGCAGCTAGAGCAGGAAATCTGGCTTCTGCAATGGAAATCTTGACTGGTTCTGAGGAACAAGAGCTGAAAGAATTGTTGCAGAAGCAAAATCAATCGGGAGAGACTGCTTTATATGTAGCTGCGGAATATGGTTATGTTGATTTACTTAGGGAAATGATCAAATACTATGATCTTAGTGATGCTAGTATCAAAGCAAGAAATGGGTTTGATGCATTTCACATTGCCGCGAAGCAAGGGGATTTAGGTATGTCATAACAGTATAAATCACCACCACCACACCCCCCCGGTTCTATTTGTTTTTGTTCATTTGAGTGATTTTCTTTAATTGAAAGGATGATCATTTGCCTTATGTTAATGCAGATGTATTGGCAATTCTAATGGACGCACATCCTGAATTGACTATGACTGTTGATTTATCAAACACCACAGCTTTGCATACGGCTGCGACACAAGGGCATATAGATGTAGTTAGATTTTTATTGAGTGCAGGAAGTAGTTTGGCTACCATTGCTAGAAGTAATGGCAAAACTTCCCTGCATTCTGCGGCAAGAAATGGGCATTTGGAGGTTGTGAGGGCACTTGTGGCGATGGAACCTGGACTAGTAATCAGGACAGACAAGAAAGGTCAGACTGCTCTTCACATGGCAGTGAAGGGGCAGAATGTTGAGGTGGTGGAGGAGTTGATTGGTGCAGAACCTTCATCAGTCAACATGGTTGATAGTAAAGGAAACTCTGCTTTGCACATAGCGACCCGAAAAGGAAGAACTAAGGTAAATGACTTGTATCCTTGGTATTTTTATTAAATGCTTCTTAGGAATATGTTTTTGGGTCAAATTTGTTTGTTTATTCTTTTCATAAACTTATATCCTTGTCCAGTTTTGAACGTTTGACCAATAAGATGATAAATTCAATGGAGGAAATCTGTTTTGGCTTACTGAGATAATTGAAAAAGAAAAATTGACAAATTAAGCAATTTTAGTGCATTTGGATTATCTTGACTATGTTGGTCTACTCTCATAAATCCAATTTCACTTATATAATATTATGATAAAATCTTCTTAGTAACATGTTAGTTTATTTCCTTATTAAGGAACATAATTTTCTCTCATTTGCAAGGTTGTTCTTACTAATAATGTAAACAAATGATTTCCATGTTGGTACTTGAAATTCTATTGCTGGTTGACTTCTGAACAAAAGTTCTGACATAACTGGGAACTTGTTGGAATTAATTGAGCTAGTGGGGAACTAAAATATTATGGGAGTTAACCAGTTGATTTTTTAATTTCTTAATAACATCAATTGGCTTATATGTTATTTATCAACATTTGATAGTCTGGTGAATATGCTTCTCATAACTGAAAACTTCTGTATGGTGCTCCAAAATTATGATCTTGATGATGTCAGATTGCAGAATTTTCTTATTTCAAAAATGTGAGCTCTTCTGTATTGTTCCCAAAAGTTTAGAAGATATCCAGTTTCTTCTACAATGACATTATGAAAGATTTTACTTTGCTTTTGTTTTATTAAATGATTACAAGTCTAGTCATTCCAAATATGCAATTTGTGATTGGAAGAATTTTTGTGAAGATGAAACTATTTGAATGGCGCTGGTGCTTGGCAATGCAACAGAAATTAATTAACAGAAAAGTGCATTATTTTTGCAGATTGTTCAGTTGCTACTTGCACACAACCAGACAGACACGAAAGCTGTCAATAGAAGTGGTGAGACAGCTTTTGATACAGCTGAGAAAACTGGACATCCAGATCTCGCAGCCCTTTTGCACGAACATGGTGTTCAGAGTGCTAAAATTATTAAGCCCCAACTTAATAATCCAGCTCGCGAATTGAAACAAACAGTGAGCGACATCAAACATGAAGTTCACTATCAGTTGGAACACACGAGACAAACTCGAAAACGAGTGCAGGGCATCGCTAAACGTCTCAACAAAATGCACACAGAAGGTCTTAACAATGCCATCAACTCAACAACAGTTGTCGCTGTCCTAATAGCTACAGTAGCCTTTGCAGCTATTTTCACTGTCCCTGGCCAATACGTCGAAGATCAAACTGCTATGGCCCCAGGACAGTCGCTCGGGGCTGCAAATATTGCTCCAAAAGCTCCATTTCTCATATTCTTTATCTTTGACTCGGTTGCCCTCTTCATTTCCCTAGCTGTTGTCGTGGTTCAAACATCTGTCGTTGTCATAGAAAGCAAGGCGAAGAAGCAGATGATGGCGATCATTAACAAGTTGATGTGGTTAGCTTGCGCACTTATATCAGTAGCATTTTTAGCTCTGTCATTTATTGTAGTTGGAAAGCATGAGATATGGTTGGCAATTAGTGTGACAATTATAGGAGCAAGCATAATGGCTACAACTTTGGGAACTATGTGTTACTGGGTAATTAAGCATCGGATTGAGGCCTCAAATATGAGGAGCATACGAAGATCATCCATGGGAAGCAGATCGCGATCATTTTCAGCATCTATTTTGTCTGATACTGAAATTTTAAACAATGAGTATAAGAAAATGTATGCAATTTAATTCACTCTCTACAGAAGATCTTTTTTTTTTTTTTGCATACTGCATATAAATTGGCTTCTAATTGTACATTTCTCCTCACTAAACAAGCCATTCTAGAGCTTAAACAGATTGGCTTGAGTTTGAGCCCAATACCCCTCCTCCCCTGTAAATCATTTCGATCGGGTCGCCAAGGAAGAGTAGGCAATCACCATTAAAGAATGAAAAATTTCAAAGTTCTGAGTTTAAAATCTAACACCTGCTAATTTTCAAAGTCATCTAATATTCATTTGCTTCCTCTTTGATTGAATAGTTAAAGCGTTTACTTTTGGTTAAGTTAGCTTTGATTAATATGAAGCAAATAAAAACTAGAAAAATGACAGAAAATCAACCCTAAACTAGTGGTAGCAATCAAGTTAGCCAAGAATTTTTTTCCAATATAATGAACCCGTGGGTCGTGAGGTATGACACATTTTCATCTTTCTTTTTCTAAAAAAGGCATGGAAAACGTTACTTTGTTTAAACATATGCCAACTATTTTAAATTATAATAAATAATATGTAATAATGTAAATTGTTTAATTAATAGGTATAAGATTGTCACATTTTTATCCAAAATTGATTGCCCACAACATGTTTTCTCTCTCTATTGGTACTCTTTTTTATTTTCTCTCAAACTCCATCCATGGCCTCTCCTCATTGTTTTTTCACTAGTCTGTTCCTTCAATTGAAAACCGATTTTCCTCTTTCACAATTGAAACCAGTTTTTCTAACCCAAAAGCTCAGTCTTTTTTTCTTCCATAAATGAATTCTTCCGTTTGTAAATGAAAACTCCCTCCATTAAGAATTGGATCTGCAAGAAAGGGGTGGAGAGAAAGAAGAGGATTCGAGATTAAAATTATGATCAATAAGATAGATTCATTTGGCACTTTATTAAGAATGGTTATTACTTTGTAAAGTCAGGGTATCAAGAAGCTCCAAAGATGTTAAGTACTAATGTTTATAATGTAGGAAATAATAAAGAAACTAATCTTTGGAACATGTCCAAGAAAACTGTAGATTTTTCTTTTTACATTTTTTAGAACGGGTCTACCTTTAGGGACATTTGATTAAGCAAATATTGATAGCAAGTGCTATTTGTGTTTAAAGTTTGGAGGTGGAGGGACGAGGAGTATGTCTTCTTTAAATCTTACTTTATAAAAGAAGTTTGATTTCTATTACATGTGAGTTTTTAGAATAATACTGTTAGAGATGGGGACTCTTGCGGAATTATGGAAGTCAATGCTCAACTTGCTGGATTGGGAAGTGAGAATCAAAACACTATCAATGATGATTTTTCTAATGTTATTATTTTAAAATATTTGAAGACCAATTGGTTCCAGCTTACAAAGTGGTTGAATTAACAAGGTAGTGTTTGCAAATGAGAATAATGGAAGTCTAAGGGTTATACGTATTTATAGAAAAAAACATCTATGCATAGCTCATTGTCTAGGCTTCCTCAAGTTGAATGTTGATGGTGGTGTTGCAATTGATAAAACCAAGGAGCGAGGACAATAATAATAAGAGAGAATAATAGAAAATTGGTTGGGTGAAAGGTGCAGCAAATGTCTCACACAACTAATCCTTTATTGCTAGAAATATTAGCTATAAAGAAAGCTATAGACTTAATCATCTTCAGGCGATGGACTAATTTACTGTATTGGAAAAGTAGAGTTGCATTACTAACGTATGGATTTAATACAAGATTTACGTGAAAGGATTATCAACAGTGTTTTATTGTTTTGCACCAAAGGAATCCAATGTTATAGTGTATAAAATGGCCAAAAAAACACTTAATACATTCTTTGCTTGTAATGTTCTTACTCAACTTGATTACTTATGTAATATTTGTTCTCAATATAAATATAAAGAGTTGAATTTGTTAAAAAAAGTATATAACAACAACCAATTTAATACTTATAGGTTATAAGCTATGTAGATACGTTAAACTCTAATTTATTTAGTTTTTAACAATTTGATATGCTAAATTTATCGCTCATATAATGTCAAGAGTGAAATTGATTGCTTTCAATCCCAAACATTATGTTGCCATTTAAAAATCCATAAAAATATTAAGTTTAATTTATATGTTGGACCAATAATAATTTCTCCACAAATATTCAAGTAGATACTTGTTCCACACTAGTAAGTGCACCAAAATATTGATGAATTGTTTCAGATTATTGCTATGTAGAATGAAGATAAAGCTAAGTATGAGAGCTAAGTCATAAAATGATTAAGATGTATTCTTTTAAGTTTAAAGGCTTTCAATCATTTGATAACAAATTTAGTCTCAAATGAGAGTCTTTTAATGATAATAAACAGTATGAAAATTTATAAAATAAGCTCTTGGATCTCATGGACCACCCTAACACTTTAAATTTTAGTTGAAATTATGCTATATTTTGATCGATTTCTTACTTAAAATCTGCCAGTTGGGTCATAGGTTGAAGAGATAAGTCTTACTAGAAGCCTAAGAAAGAGGAAGAATTTGTAACCACTGAATTCTCAATTTACGTTTTAAAGATGATACTCAACAGAGGATGAGGAAGATGATTCTTCAAAAGTTGCATACATTCTTTGGTAAATTAGAAAAGGATAACTATGCTTGAGGATTAGACAAGGTAACTAATATTGAGATGTTCTAGGAAAATGTTTTGCATCTTATAAGCATGTGGATATTTGATGCTTCAAAATCAGACTCTGATTATTGTGAAAGGTCTTTTCTCGCAAGGTCTACTAGGATTCAAACCATTATGCCGGTGTCTACTAATGTTGGTGATGTTGGTTTCATTAAATTAGGTTCGACAAGATCCATTTCGAAGAGTATTTAGATGGTTCAGTTTAGTGGCAGCAACTGTACCAATTATACCAATGGTAAATGAGAAGAAAGATGAAAATTCTCTTTTTTCATGTCAGGATTCTGGGAAGTGTAGAAGAAACTAGCAAGATTTCTTAACAGGATTTGAGCAATCTAACAAGGCCATGAACATGTACATGGTTTTAAAGATGCTAACTATTAGAAAGATGGAAAAGAGGCGGTCATGGGATGCTTATCGACCGGGAATGGGCTTGATTTTCAACAATTTTGAAATGGCCTTAACAACTTAAGTTTTTCATAATATTTTGGTTTGAAACAAGGTGTTCAATCATAAACCATAATAAATAACCAAGAAGAGTTTCTTAATGCAATTAAAGAAGAGTTTAGGTTGAATCATCATCAGCAGGTGAAGTAAGTGCAAATGAAAATTTATTTTTCCACAGATACTTTAGGGCCTCTTATAATTAGTGGCCAGTTAGTGTATAATTAGAACAGTCAATGATAGAAGTCCTCATAAAAAGGCTCTGTGTTAAAAGAAAATAGTATGTTAATTATAAGCATTTAATACCTCTTCATCCAACCCTTAAAACTAATTAATCGTCAAAATTGTTGGTTCTAATGCAAGCATACATTTTGTATATTGAAAGTTGGTGAGAAAATTTTATATTTATTGGGTGTACAATTCTAAAAATGCTAACTGCGGCAATTTGATTGATATTTGCACCAAAGAAAAATTTTGTCAATATTTATGAAATTGAGGTAGAATTATATATTACTAATTAAACTAAACAATAACATTCTTATCTTAAGTATTTTTATTTGGTTTTGTTAGTCCAATATACAAAATTAGTTGGTGATTTCAATCTTAAATCGGAAAACATTATATTTCTGTATTAATGTGTTTA
>CANUEY010349234.1:0-18508 GCA_948099555.1 Croton setiger
AATTGAACCTACCTAATTGATTTTTTCAATTTTTATAAAATCAAAATATATACAAAAATAAAATTTCAATTAAAAATCAAAATCAATAAAAGTAAAAATAAAAATTTCTCATTTAATTACACTAAAATTAATAGATATAAAGAAAGCAAAAATATATTTATTTTTGGAAGGCCGAAAAATTTAAGAGGGAAGAGGAATTTTTGGATTGGGGAAATTTGAAAATTCATCGAGCTTAAAATGGGCATTCTTCTTTCTAAAATTTTGGGGGAAAAATTGAGCGTCAACAGACATATATTCATGTCTGCTCCTTAGAGTCAAATGACACTGCTGAAATTGCAGCACATTTTGTAAGACCTCCGATGTAGCTCTAGCTTGTCACAGAGAAAACATGGATGAAATATTGAAATGAACAAAATTTAACTAAAATAAATAAATTTTAAAAATTACTAGCGTTATGTAGGCCTCTGCAGATCCGATAAACCCTGGAGTTGTAGCGACGCTCCTACGATCCTCCGGGTTGCTGATGACGATGACGGGTCCTCTTGGAACCACGCAAAGTAATCCTCGAAAGCCTCTGCAATTCCGATGTAATCTCCGAGGACCAGGGTGTTCCATCGTTCAGCCCAGCGCGCGATGGAGGACTAGTGGAATATGCACCAGTCCTTGCTCGGTTGACCGATTCGAGTCAACCTGTGGATGCGACTATACTCTTTTACGCCCAGCAGCAGAGTCATTTCGAGTATCTCCTACCGATACCCAAATTGTCGCACCATCCTATTAGGGATGTGGAATTCGACCACCTCAATGTAAATTAATTGCGCGATGGTGGTCCACATCCTACACCCCGTTCTGCACTGAGGCGGGAGAGCATGCAGTAGCTGCTCACCATACAACATTCAGGTAAACTGTCGTAGACATCCGTGAAAAACCACAGAATGCTTGTCGGAGAGTGTTGGGCGAAGAGTCGCGATCCTTTCCCAAGCCCACACATGTGTACCAACCAATCGGTATAGAATTTAAATAATCCACACAACATTTTTAAACTAAAATTAAACTCTTCAATTTAAAAATATTACCTGTAGCAAGAGCATACACCATCCCATATAGTCGCAACCAATCGCTGCCTAGCACAAGTTGCAGTAGAGATATGCTAGTACAGCACTCCTTCAACTGTACTCCCGACAGGCAGCGAAGTCTTTGAGCATCGATGCCAAAATCAACGACGTGCTGTTCTTGGAGGAATCGTAGAACAGGAATCCTCCCATCAGAAACAGCACGAAGCAACGAGCACGCTGCTGGTAAACGTGCTCCGGTGTGGCATCCTCCGCAGGCGTCATCAAATGTCTGCTGACACAACGAAGCATGATTTTGCTCCCCTTGAGATCGGCGTTGTAGGACGCGAAATTGAAGAAGTCCGTAAAGTACTGCTACCACCCGAAGGCATGTCTCTCAAATCGACCGCTGACCGTTCGTCCATCAACGGGGAGTCCGAGCATGACCTCAACGTCCTGCAGCATGATGGTCATCTTCCCGATCGGCAGGTGGAATGTATGTGTCTTCGACCACCACCGCTCCGTTGGAGCTGACAGTAGGACCCAGTCAAAGTAGATGGACTCTATCCTCTGCACCGGCCCAAATCCGAGCTCGTCTATGTACTCGAGCGTCCAGAGATGCTCCGTGTCTAGCAGCCGCCATATTTGCATGTCCGCTCGTCTGATGCTCAGTAGACTCTCGTATTTCTGATTACCGTGAAAGACGTGGCCCGATCTATGTTTCTGCTGAAGGAATAGTAGATCACTGCTGATGGGCCCCTGATTGAGCACGCGCTGCTGCTGTGAAGATTCTCCTCGCTCCATCGCTGCAACCCATATACGTAAATTTGCTCTTAATTATTTTCTAATTCCTAAGCGGAATTTATGTTTCCATTAACAATTACTTGTTAAAAACCTACTCTAAAATAAAATTAAAAACCTACTCTAAAATAAAATTATCTCTAATTATATTTTAAACTCTAAATTAATAACACTTAAATTAATTTCTAAACATACACTTTATCCAACATAGCAAATATTATTTAATACTATTACTAAAAATATTATGTTTTACTAAACATAAATATTATTATTACATATTATTTAAATTAATTTTTAAGCATACATCCTATCTATCAAAATATTATTCTAAATATTTTACATACAAATCAGTAAATCATACAATTAATCTACAATTTTATTCTAATTATATAATTAACCTATAATTTTATTCTATTCATACATATTATTCTCATTTAATATTATTACTAAAAATACCCTAAAAACTAAACAAATATTAAAAACTAAAACTTAAATTAAAAAACATACTTTTTCTCGCAAAAAAAAAAACGAACACTCTTTTATAACCGCTGCGAACGTCCGAAGTTTTACTGTTTTAACTGAATTTTGAAAGAGTTATGAAAGTGAAAATGAAAGGAGTTGAAAGTAAAAATGAAGTGGAAGAAAACGAATGGTTGACATCTGCTGTAAGTTCGCATACCGCGTATGCGAACTCATTTCAAATTTTGAACGCGTTCGCATACTTGTTATGCAAACTTATAGCAGATGTCAACGTGGCGTTCTCTGATTCGTTCGCTTTAAACACGCACATTAATTCGGTCATTAACTTAATTATTGCTACAAGTTCACATACCTGGTATGCGAATTTGTCTTAAAAAAATATAAATTTATTAAATTCGCATATCAGGTATGCTGACTATGCTAGTTCGCATATCAAGTATGCGAACACACTGTAACACCTCATACTGTACTCTTATGTCATAAAACATGTCATTTTTTTGAAACATCCATGTTGCTATCTCTGTTTTAAACTCTATAACATATATACATTCATAATATACATAAAACAACATATGACATTATTTCTCTTTTACCTTACTTCAGGTTAAATTGGTTATTCTCTATATTATAGGCATATATAAATATAACATACTTTACATATATCAAAACCTGAATACAATAACAGTTTATCCAAAAGGCTATAGTAACATAGCACCATATATTTACATGCCAAAACATATATAATTATGCTTACATCACAAACCATAACAAAAACTATATGCAATATGTACAAAATAAACTGTGAGAGGAGAGAGACCTAGGCTTTAGCTGAACTGACATGTGCATAAACGAGTGAAGCATCAGTACTTCACTCGGACTGCTGACCTGAAACATATATTGCGATTTGGTGAGTCACATACTCAGCAAGTATAAACCACATTTAAAGAATATCAGCATATAAAGCAATTTATTCAAAGCATATCATTAAAAAATGAATTTAAATCATATTTATCATATAAAATCATCTCTGTACGCATACAATACTATATGTCATGTTTTCTCTGTTCTTTAGTTGTGATTTATCGACCAAGTATTGCCCCGGGAATTTCACCTCAAACGGTTCTCTAACTGGATCCAGTAAATGAGGAAGACCCGGAATGCTGTCGGTCAAACCTCTCTCTGTAAGATTCGAAGATCACTCTGCAGCATATAGGACCCGTAAGTCTTTCTATATCATATAGACCCGTAGACCTCTCTGTAAAAACCCGTAAGTTTTCTCTGGTGAAATTTTGCAAATACTAGCTACAATAATCACAACGCCTGTAATCAAGTCATGTGGAAATGCATTTATGCAATATACATTTCATAGCAATATCTCTCATAACATATAGCCGCGCTTCAGTACCGTGAAAGCAATATATATATATATCAGATCAAATAACTCGACTGATTGGATTTCAGCACCGACTCAGGAACCACAAACAAAGAAATTCATATAACAAAAATCTCTGGTTGACCGGGTTTCGGTACCGGTCCAAACAATTTAATAAAACTATAACATTTCACTTTTCATATATCACAGTTGACCGGGCTTCAGTACCGGTCCAAAACAATTTCATATAGTATATTAAGCAATATCACATATCATTTCTCTAAGTAAGTGGTTTAACATTTACCTCTCTGCTGTGAGCTCGGTGAGGCCTCGGGCTGCTTACCCCGTGCCGCTCTCGAACTCGATGCTCCTATAATGCATAACATAGCAACCATGTTCAACAAATCAATTTAGGAACCCATATAAGCTATGATGCATGCTTTAATATTTAATTCTCTGATTTAATTGAATTTAATTTCAATTCGAAAATTTTTTTATAATTTAAAACTCAATCTCTAAAAATTTCTGCTTTAAAATCATTTAATGTCAAATTAAAAATAATTAACAATCTCTATTTAACATATAATAATTATAATTAAACATAATTATAATTATTAAAATCATTTATAAACTTTAAATAAACTCTTTAATACTTTAAAATAAATTCATAAATCTCTAATAAAACATTTAAATCTCTAATTTCAAGCTTAAAACAGTCTTAAAATTAATTTCTGACGTCAAAAATGGATTCAGGACGTCGAAATTAGGCTGGAAGAGCCAAAATATAATTTATAAAAGTCTTTGTGTCAAAAATATAAATAAATTCAGAGGCCAATTTGTAATTAAAAATATTTGCAAAATTGCCTAAAAGGACTAAACTGTAATGCGGCAGAAACTTCAGGGGCTGAAATGTGATTTTTAACAAATACAGGTGCTGGGCGCGCTATATACCTCAAAACGCGTAGATTCCTGCCGTTTTGGACCGAAGCTTAATGCCCAAAACGCAGCCTTCGCCTGCGTTTAGACCGCGTCTCTGCCTGGTCAAAACGCAGCTCTAGCGCGCGTTTTGGCTTATCTTCTTCCTCCTTCCCCCAGATTTCAGCCGAAAACCCTAGCTCCCAAGCCAACTTCTAGACGACCGTACGTCCACCTCCAGCAACCTTCCGGCAAGCTACGACCACCTTTCTCTTCCTTGCACACCCTCTAGCTAACCATTGGAGCCAAATTCTCAAAAGCCCTCTATATTGAAAGATATAAACGCTCAAAGTTGGTTCCTCACACTGTTTTTACTCAGAACCAGAAACTGCCTATTTTTCTCTCAACTTCAGGCAATCAGTACGACCACCTCCGGCAACCTTCCGGCGATCTAAGACTATCAAACTCTTCTCCTACATGCCCTCTATCATTTTATCGAAGCCAAACTCTCTCATGCACTCCCAATTTAAAGATACGAAGCCTCAAAGTAGCTCTCACGAAACTGCCCAAAAACCAGAAAAATAACCAGTTTTCGTTTCTCCTTCTCTCTCACAAACCAGCCTCTCTTCGCTATTTATCACTTCTAATCAACTCCTAAACATTCCAGAAACACAATAACCACAAAGGATTGAAGGTTTTTGCTCATTTCTTTCTTCTCTCTTTTTCTTTCTTTCTTTTCTCTTTCTTTCTCTTTCCTGTTTCTCTCTCTTTCTCCCAAACCAGACTCATCCCACCTTTTCCACCTCTTCATTACCTTCACCACAACCTGCCAGCAACTCACTAATCCAGCAGCTGCTTCCTTAATCACATTAAACCCATTTTTACCCTTTTATTCCTTAACCCTTAAGTTTAACCAAAATTACACTTCTCTTCTTTCTAATCTCTTTAATTTCAACCACAAATCAAGTCCAGCACCAGCTTAAAATTCGTTTTAGGTGTCGAAATAAATAGTATAACACGTGTATGAAGTTTCGCAAAAATCAGAATCCGAGAATTTGCCGCGGTTTGATCGGTGCTCTAAACCGAGCCGAAATCTCAACGATTTTCACGGAACCGTAACCGTACAACGTCGTCGTAAAATTTTGGTTCCAAAACTCTTTAAATCATGTATGTAAACATATAAAATCATATCAAAATCATTTACTTTAAAATATTGCGCGTTTCCGATATTTTTCGATCGTCGAGCCAAAAAAACCCTAATTGGCTCCGTTTATGTCTTTCAACGGTAAACGAACTTAAAACATCTCTAGTTCATATATTATCATTTCCAAATTATATTATTCATATTAATGTCATATATCATATCAAACTATAATGTATTTTAAATAAAAATGCACAAAATGCATGTAATGACGTCAAAATGACATATAACTCTAGTCTGGGGTGTCACACACACTCCATGTCGACATTGAAATTTTTAATTCCTTTTCTGTAAATGAATCTTTGAATTAATTTACTTTGTGTAGGGAAATAGGCAAGTATTTCCTATTGATGCTATGCAACAGTAAATATAAAATGGTTAGAAGCTAAACGAAGCAATATGAATATGCATAATATAGGTTCTACACTCTTCAAATAATCCTTTTTACTTATCATTTTATGGGTGCAACATCAGATGAACAATTGATTTCAAGCTCTTGCAGCAAAACACTAGAGCCAATAATTTGCAAGATTGTTTCAAAAGCAACATCTCAGACGACAGAGGCCTAGCGGCGATCTCTGTCCACTACGGCGAGCGAGATAACTTCTTTTCAACTTCACATTCAATCTACAGGAGAACCCCCCATCTTCCCAAACCCTACTTAAACAAGTTCTTGATACGCGTTCTTCTCAAACCCTACTAGGCCACGATAGTTTTCGAGCTGCCTTAGTTGCCATTGAATCTGTTTCTGATTTCAACTGGCAAGCTTATGCTATTAATCAATTAATCAGTGAAGTTAAACCTTTTTTGAATCGTTGTTTGGACCTTTTTAAGAGAAACTCTCATCAGTTTCTTATATTTTGGCTGGAACTATTGCTATTAATCAAGATGTTGATATTTTTATTGGCTATACCGTAAATAAGAAAATTTTACCGGTTTTATTTAATAAGATTCCTTCATTTTTGCCCTTTATAAAATTATTAGCTTAATTTGATTATTTTAGGGTGCAATTGCAACATACATACTTTGGGATTTAAGATTTATAGAGCAGACAGGGTGTAATCTACCACATTCTATGGTTAGGTCGAGACTTTGATCAAGGGATTGGGTGTAGAAAAAAAAAAGTGAATATAGTAAAAAATCAGAGATTAAAAAGTATAATAAAAAAATGAATGTAGTAAATATATATATATATTCAAGCTTTGAATGTCTGCATTCACAGCAGGTTGAATAGACACGTGGCATTCTTCTATCAAAATAAAAATCAGTTTCTATCAAAATCATATGTTAAGGATAATTAGTTTCTATCAAAATAAAAAATCAGTTTCTATCAAAATAAAAATCAGTTTATTTGACAGATAAATCTCTTAAGGATAATTAGTTGAGATATCAATTTAATATAGATGTCAAGCCACAATTACAATTAATTATAGTTTTTTAAAAAATACAATTAATTATAGAATTACTCTCTCCATTTTGTAATTAAGCAAGAATTGGATTTTGTAGTAAATTTAGCGTTTTATCCTCATAACAATAGTATATTTTAAAAAATAAAATAAATTATTTTATATTTTATTCTAATATGAAGGATAAAAGTGGATAAAAAAATAAATATTTATTGCAACACTATGAATATAAGCATTCAACAAATTCAAACAGATCCTTAAACACTTTAACAACATTACTCTTGTATTAATTAGTTTCAAACTAAAATTTGTTTCAGTTATAAAACTTCAAGGTTTTAACTTTCTGTAAAATTATATAACTAGTCACAATTTGCATCATATATGTATTCAGATCGAATATATTTGGGCATAAATTGCTTTCCGAGAATCCCAAAAAAATTAGACATATACAAATAGTAACCCACATACATAAAAGATGATTCCTCCAAATTTTTCATTTTTATCTTCAAATAATGCCCAGCTTGATTCTGATATAGTGACCCAACTTAGTTCTCTGACTTTCATCTTAGGATGGACAGTTATAACTTGCCTTGTTCTAGTGACAATCATATATGTCGCGTTATATCTAATATTGAATTACATAGTGCGACCTCTATATTGGAATTTTCGTATGAACGATTTGGAATATGGAGTGAGGAGATCCATGATTATGGATGGTTATGATTTAGACTCAGATGAAGACGACGAGGAAGATGGAATTTCGTGCACTTTAATGGAAAAAATAGAACGGATGCAAATTATTCGTAATCTTCTGCCGGCCGTTAATTATAATGAAAAGAAATCAAATTACGAAGACTGTGCAATATGCTTGGATGATTATATTGAGGGAGATTTATGCAGAATTTTCCCGTTGTGCAAGCATATGTTTCATTTGAATTGCATTGATGATTGGTTGGAGAATAATTTAACGTGTCCGATTTGTCGCCAATGTGTATTTCATAGGAATTGTAATTAGTTTAGAATTGTGCATTGCTATTCTTTTCTCTCAAATTTTATTACGGGAGATTATGAATGTAAAATCCTCAAATGAAATTTTTAGTGTAGCATTCATTCTTTAAACCTCATTTCTTCTTTAATTAATAGCAATTATGTGTTAATTCTTTGAATAATTCAGATTTATTTCCTATTAGTTACTATTTATAGACTACAAATATAGAATTGGCTTGATGTACGGAAACACTCTGTATATGAAATGTATGCAAATAATTTTTATTTTTAAATAGCATCCATAAATAAGTGAACGAGTGATAAACCACCCTCACAAAAAACAAATTAGTTTGTACTAAAACTACACCTCATTCAATTATAAGCATCCCACGTTCCCAAGTTGGAGAAAAAAGGCATCCAATGCTTAAATGGTTAATATATAAACCAATCATTTTAAAGGTGGACTTATAAGCTTTTTCTAGGAAAAAGCTTAATGTCTCACATAAAGATCTCTGGCTTGTGTTTCCTTATAATATATGGTGGCAATTTTAAATTATTTTTATAATTTTTATTGATCCCCAATGAGAGATTTTAAAGCAAAACAAAGTGCGAGTCATATCTCGCTTAAGATATAGCTGAACTCTTTTTTTTACCAATTATTATGAATGAACTTCAAAGAGAAGTTAGATTAAGTTTAAGCATATTCATTTGATGAACATTATGCACTTTTGAACAAACACAAGAAAACTTCAATTGATTTATTTCCATGAACAACCATTAGACAAAGCATTTCCCTTCACAAGTTACACCAGAGGAGCAAAATGGTTCCATTTCCTGCAACCTACTCATAACTAACAGCTATCCTCTGCATACCAGTGCCTGAAACCATATCCTCCCAAAGCAAATCAGAGAGCGCCATCGTCAACTCTCCTACTTTACCTGCACTCAAGAATTAGCATATAAGATTTAATATGTTTGTCCCAAGAAAATCCAAATCAAAATTTTACAACATATAAAGTCTCTACCTTCTCCAATAGGTTGATCATCCCACATAACAATTGACAACACAGGAAGTGTGCTTCCAACATACATCATTTCAGCTGCTTTCTTAGCTTCATCAACTTTGATGTTATCAGTTTTAACACCTTTCAACTGTCCTTGTTCAACTAATTTATTAGCTAGTTGAAGAAGCCTTAATGCAGTACAACCGCTAAGGATTTTATCGAAGGCAGGCAAGATAAGCTCCTTATCCTGGGTTATAAAAGCTACATTCACATTCGGACCTTCAGCGATGTGTCCTTCATCGTCAACCCAGATAGAGGCAAATGCTCCTCTCTCCTCCGCTTCCATTACAGAAAGCACATTTGGTAGATAATTCACATTTTTCATTGTTGCAAACTCAGGTGACTTCATGGGAATGGTAGATGTTATCACTTTGACACCTTCTTTGCGTTGGGAAAAGTCATCATCAATCACTACAGCATAGAAAGCAGACGAAAGGCAACCTGAAGGTGATAGCAAGAAGTCTCCAGGGCCTGCACTTAGCCAGAATCTTAAAGTTCCTTTCTTGCATTTTGAGGCTGCTGTCATTTGAATAAGAATGCTTCGAAGAGTTGAACGAGGGAATGGAGGGGTAATCTTTGCTTTGGATGCTGATCGTAGAAAGCGATCCAAATGGACATCCAGTTCATATAGATATCTGCATCAAACCATACAACAACAAGCAATAAACAAGCTTCAGTCCCAAACTGTTTAGTCGGCCATATGAATCTCAGTTTAAATACGGGCTCCAATCAAGCACATTGTTCTAAATTGTAAAAAAGCCTAAAACAGTCCGCAAATATAAGACTTGTACAGAAATGTTGATGCATTATGCATACCCATCAAATATGATAGATGTATCAAACACACCATGGCCTCGATGAACCATGTGATCATCTATGGGAATGACCATCATTGCTGGATCCAGAATGATTCCACCATATACACTTGAGTACATAGCTGGGTATGGTTGTTTTTTCACTGAACTCCATCTTTCATGAAGCTTTTGGAGCAGCTGATTAAATAATCAACAATAGAAAGGTAAGTGGAGTGAGAGAAATATTAAAGAAACAAAACAGATACAGATTGGCAGTTCCAGATTTTGTAGTATCACTAAAGAATGAGTAAATCTTTCAAACCAATCATAAAAGGGGTTTCATTTCAGCAACTTTTTCTACAAAACAGAGAAAGGCCTCTGTAATTGAAAGTCCTCGAATGGTGATTCACTAATTAGGCATCTCAAAAGTAAAAACTCAGGAGCAATTCTCAAGTTCAGGAAAAAAAAAAAATTCCCATTTCCATTGCAAAATACCCCAGAAGAGTATAACCCCATCGATCACTTAACAAATTATACCTTAAAAAACACAATAAAATTAACATAAAAACCGATGATCAAGATCAAGCACAAAAAAAAAAAATATTGTACAATACGGGGTTTGGAGTTTTCAACCTCGGAAGACGAAGAGAACACATGAACCTTAAAGTCACTGCAACCATTTTCAGCTTCTAAGGCAGCCTTGTCATCTTCAAAACACAAACCATCAAATTAAATAAGAAAAGAACCAAATAATGTTTACTCCACTAGAAAAACTTATTTAGAGAAAAAGAAAAAGAAAAGTAACTCTACCTGATTTTTGATGCTCCATGGGTGCTACTTGACTAATGACAGCAAAAGAAGTATGGAATTCAAGAAAGATTAGCAGATGAGATGAAAGTCAACCCAAGAACGAAGCTAATACTAATAGGTGTGAATTACTATTGAATAATGTGTATGTTTTGAGCGGAATCCATTGCTGTCTGTTTATCTTGTATTTTAGCAGCTTGTCTTTAAGCTTTTGTTCCAAGGTGTATAAAACAAAGTTTTATTTGGCTAAAGCATCCAATTAGTTTTTAATTAGTTCAAATTAGACCTAGTTTTATATTTTTGCCAATTAAATCAAAATTTCCTCATAGAAAAATAATCAAAATTAACACTCAAAAAACTCTTCCGTTGGAATTGCAAACCAATTTGTTTCATATATGCACGCACTTACTATTAGACTATACTTTCATTTTGAGCAACAAATATTTTGTTAATCATATTAATTCAATTAAATACGCAGATGAATCAATTTGATATACTAGACTATTAAGTTTTTAATTTTTTGGAAATGAAGGTATTAGAGAGAGAGAGAGGGAATAATGTTGTACGGCTGTGTCTTGTATTTTGTTATCAACCAAGGATTCCGAGCATATGCCATCTCAGCATATTGAGTGGCCGCATTTTGGAATTTGGATAATCTTAACTTTCTGTTCAAATGTTATTACAAGTTGACATGTATGATTTATGCAGAAAAGACATCAAATGAGACATTAGATCAGGAAACACTAAATATAGTAAAATATGTTACATTACAAGAACTATTCTGGTAATTGTTTTTATCTGTAATGTTTGTTGATCCATCAGGAACCTGCTGTTTGCTCTTGCTGACTTTAGTATACACATTTGGTGTGCCTTTGACAGAAACACTTTACTCTCCCTAGAGCTTCTTCCAGAGATTTTGGGTCGACAGCGAAAGTTATTCGCAGCCAATTTTTCATTCCCACCGCAGTTCCTGCACATCAAATGATGGGTATATCAATGTAATTGATTCCCATTTAGAGGACATTATCAAGTTTCTGTTTTATGTTCTTTACCTGGAAGAATGATAACGGATTCTTCTTTTGCCAATTTGAAGCAGAAATCAATATCATCAGAAATATCATCCAACATTGAAAGGTTCAATTTCATCTGCATTACATTGAAAGTTCAGTAAGTAAGAAAGTCATGTCCCTTTTATGTACTACTAAATCCTTGCAGTCCGTGGTTGACTTGCAGCCCCTCCAACAATTTCTTGTTCAAGAATTGAATTGAACTGTGTTAAAACTTGTTAGCAAAAAAATATATATATTTTTTAAGAAAATGTAAAGAGGGCTAAAACAAATTCTCACCATAACAGCCATAGATCCTTGTGGCTTGTGAGGGCAAGTTATGCAAGAAATCTCTTTTATCCGCTCACAGCAAATCTCTAAAGCCTGCTTCAGTATGTAAATGGTCCTATTGAAAAAATCTTCATCACTTTGCTCTAGAATGCAAGGTACTGCTGCCTAACAGATCAAAATCATTTCAACAGAGTATAAGAAAATTAACAATACAATGAAAAACATAGTTGATGCATACAATACAAGATAACTCAAGCTTTGGGAAATGCAAATATAAAAAAGACTCTTGGCATACAGAAATAATTCACGGATACCTGAATGAAAGTTGCAGGTCCTCCCAAAATATCAAAGTACTTTTTAATACGCTCGACAACCTGAGTAGATGAGTTTGCATCATAATCCTTATTCAACACTTTTGAGAGTATAAAAGCACTTTTTTACTGCTACAATGAGGAAATAAAACCTTTGGTCTTCTGAACATCCCAGATGGGTCTGCAGTAACAAACCAACCAAGTCGCCATCCGGGAACTATCCATCGCTTTGACAGAGAACCAAGAGTAAGAACAGGAACAATGGACCCAAAAACTCCCATTGGCACAAATGGATTATCCCCAAAAGCAAGGTGTCCATAAACTTCATCAGCAATTACAAGAATGTTAAGTTTTTCTGCGGCCTCTGCAATCTAAATCCAATAAGCAACTAAAATAAGACTCTTTACTTGAAAACTGATTAATTCACACTAGAATCCAAATCACAAACCTCTTTCAAATGTCGATAGGAGTATACATTCCCGCAAGGATTCCCGGGATTTATGATAACTAATGCAACAGTATTCTGATCAGTAAGCGTTTCGATTGCATCAAGATCAACCTCCCAGCCTTTCTCTGGGAGAAGATCAAACTGCCTAACTTCAAGTCCTCTAAAGGCTGCACAAAGTTCATAAATAGGGAAGCATGGCCTTGGAAGCAAGATGTTTGCGCCAGGACGAGCAAGCATTGCCAAAGCTACATCAATGGCTTGTGTGCAACCAGAAGTAATAAAAACATCATCAGATGACAAATTGTACGGAAGATCTTGAGAAAGATAATCAGCAATTGCCCTATACAAAATAAAACAGCACAAAGCTTACAAACGATTAAGACTTAAAGGCTTAAAAGCAAATAAGAAATCAGCTTAATCATTTGTTTCAGAATCTCATTTTGCTAATGCTACTTCAAGGATTAATTTTAGCACAGAAATTGCAAAGATAATTAAGGAACCAAACCTAAATTCAAACTAATTAAACAAAATCATATATTACTCGTCAACAACTGCCATTTCCCACCATCAAATTGAATCATTGTGAAGATAAATAATGTTGAAATCAATTATTTGAGAAAAGAGCAAATTTTTCGAATTGCAATCAATAAAATGTTAGGAAATCATTATCAAATGTAGACCTACAAATCGAAATTAAATTTTTAAGAAATTGACAAAGAACAAAAAGAAAAGTAGTGAAAAATGACCTTCTAGTTTGAGGAAGACCAACAGTAGGGGAATAGCCATTAAACTTATGAGATTGAAGAGCATCAGTTACAGCTTGATGAGCAATAGGTGTGGTGTGAAAGCAAGAATAAGCAGAAGGGTCACCCATACCCAAAGAAATTACACCTCTTTTGTCTTCGTCATCAATGTTTTCCATTAACAAACTTAAAATGCCTTTAATGGTGATATTTTTGGGTGTTTCCAATTCATGAATGGTGATGCTTCCGTTCTCCATGTGGGTTTCCTGGGAAAATGGGTTTTGAATTTGATTAAGCAATGAAGAAAGAAAGAAAAAGAAAAATGAAAATAGGTGCGTGGATGGAAATGAGAAGAAGAATAGAACCACAAGTGGAATCCAAGTTTGGTTCTGTTTGCATGAAAACAAAATTAGTAGTTTCCAAATTACAAAACCAGTGTCATTCTGCATGTGATTTCATCTTTCATATCTCTATTTTAATTTTATTGTGGATAATAAATAAATCTCAAATAAAATTTTCAAATTCACAGACCTGAGCTGAGGTATTTCATCTGCAACCACTGAATTATTTATTTATTTTCTCTGTCAAAATAAATTGTTTTTTATTCAACTAAAAGCCCCACTACTTGACTGTAATTAAATAAATATTATTAAAAAATAATAAATAATAAATTCTCTCTTAAAAGATTATTTTCCTCACTAAATTTGACTTGTGCAAGACCTTTTTAAATCCCTTTTATATAATGTGCAATTTTAAAAAAATATATATATATAAAAATATTTGTAAAATTAGCAGGGTGTGTTTTGCCATTAAAGTAGTAATTAGTAATTTAACTAATAAAAATACTAAACATTTAATTTTCAGTGATATAGCGTTTTAAATAATTTTTAAAGGTTAGAATAATCTTTTAGAAAAAATTAACTCCTTTAACATTTAACTATTAGTGATTAACGATTTATAAATTTTTACTCAAACAACTAATTAATGCTCAAATAATACACTGTTTTATCCACAAGGTTTAGAAAATATATTATTTTTTGAAAAATTATAAAATATACTAAAAAATAGAAGATATACGTTAAGATAGAAATAAAGTAAATACTCGTCAAACTAGGAATGCCTTAAGATAGAAATAATTGGATATTTACCAAAATAGGAAAATAAGATATGTATTAGGACAGAAATGAATTGAATATTTGATGAATTAGGATAAGTAAGATATATGAAATGAGGTGTACTTAATAAGAAATTATGTTTGTCAGGGAAAATTTTAAGTAAAGATATAGTAAGTTTAGTTTTAAAGGTTTAAAAATTGCCGGTTCAATTTTGGTGAAAGTATTAAGTATCAAAGATTAAAGAAAAACAAGTTATGGAATCTATTGAGTGACACATGTTACATATTCAAATTAAATTTTAAATTTTAGTCTGTACGAATGTAATTATTTTTACGTTAAAAAATTTGATTTTTTAACCTTTGCTTAAGAATTTAATATCTCATCTCACTAGTTCAAGTGATTGTTAAAACGAATGTGATTTATATTTGTATAAAAGAATGATTTTTTTTTTTACAATTATTTCTAAAAAATAAAGCAATCAAAATTCTTTTCATATAATAGCCAAATTAAAATTCTTTTAATGCTTAAATTGTTTACTTTTATGTTTTATAAATTTATCACAATGTTAGTTAAAAAAAAAATTATCGCAATGCAATATTGTAAGTTTTCACTTGTGAAAAAAAAATATATATATTGTAAGTCTGTTCATTAATCTTTTCAAACGAAAAAAAGACTTTTAATTAATTAGATGATTCACTCATTTACATTAATATTTATACTAATTTACTATGTTAGATATTCATTATTTATAAATTATAATAAAATATTAATTAATAGTAGTAATTAAAATATTATTTTTTATTAAATTTAATTAATCAATTATTATAAATAATTATAAAAAGACAATTTTAATCTCGATAATATAGATCTTATAGAGGTGTTTTGAATAAAATCAATATCTCCTATTTGCTATTTTATATATATTATAGATAAATATGCAACTGAATGTTGTCTAAAATTAAAATTAATTACTAATATATAAAAATTATAAAATTGCTATTTTTAAAAACAAATTAAAGATAAAGTTGGAAAAAAAATCATTATTACGAATAGAATAGAAGTATATATTTGTAAGAGTTTTGGAAAGGTGGAGAATGTTTTGCGTTGGGAAAGAAGCAACCTTTGATTATTATTTTTTTTTTTCTCTAAACTTTACCATTTTATGTGTCAACCATATATTGAAATTTGATATTTTGAGAGTTGATGATATGATATATAAATTAAATTATCTAGCTATTTAGTAAATTTAGAGTAACTATTTTAGGCTAATAAATTTGAGTTTACATTTGTGACTTCATGTATTTTGTAAATTGAATTTTCTACTCTTTTTCCTTTATATAATTTTTTTTTTTTTAATGAAACAAACCTAGTTTAGGCAACATATTATTTAACAAAATTATAAAATTTGATGAATTCAAAAAAAAAAAAAAGGAAAGATGAAATTTAGTACTAGAACAAAATTAAACTTAAACTGGATATTCAGAAGGACTTAAAAGCTCATTTTAGTCCCCAAACTTGACAAACATGTTTCAAGAAGGACAAAATTAATTTTTTTAACAAATGAGATCTTAAACAAGATAAATATGGCCAATTTAGTTTTTTTCACCATTATTATTTTTAATTTATTAAAAGATTTTCATATTATTTTCAAATATTAATTATACTAAATTAATTTATTTTAATAACTAGAATTCAATATTATTAATCACTAATAGTAATAAAATAAAATATTTTTATCTTCATATATTAATTCAATATTTTATAAATAAACGTTAAAATTATTTGTTAATTAGATAAAATAATAAATATATTATAAATATTAGTGAATAGTAATATTAAATGTTAGTAGTAAATTAGTTTAGTATAATTAACATTTGGAAAGAATATGAATTTTTTAATAAATAAAAAATAAAAAATGGGAAAAAAAATTGACATTCTGAAATTGAGAGCAACAATTTTTGAACAACTGGAACTAGCAATTTAAAAACCATGGAGATGTTTATATTAAAGAAAGAAGGGATATTCTCTTTGGTTCAAAATTTAAAATGAAATAATAATTTAATTGTTTTGTTTGTAGAAAGAAAAAGAGGAAATTTGAAGGTGTGATTATAGCCACAAAAATCATCTTTATTTTAAGGATTGGTATGTGAGATGGACACCGCAATTCAACAAATATTGAAATAACCCCTACCTCTTCTTCTTATCTTCAACACCCAACTTAATATTCCACTTCTCAAATAATTCTTACTACCACCACTCTGTTTTTTTTTTTTTTTTTTTTTTTTTTTTTAAATTTAAAACCAAAACCAAATAATTTTTATTTCTCATTTTTCAGTTTTAAAATTTTCATTTTAAAAAATAATCATTTTGAATGAAGAAACTTAGGAAAAAATAACAAAATTATAACTATTCAAGTAACAATGTGCTAATTAAATAGCCAAACTAAAGTAAATATTAAAATGTTAACTATTAAAGTAGTGCAATGTTGGATTTTCTTCTGTTGCTTTCTCTAAAAGTTTCTTTGTTGGTACTTTTAGGTTTTAAGAAATGGAACTAGATCCATGCACATTCCTAATATTTGTGTCCAAATTTATTTTAAATACTATTTTCTAACATACATAGTGCCAAATATTTAAAAATATATAATCTTGTATTTTTAGTATAAAATAATTCATCAATTGGTTTATCTTTCTAATTCGTGATTCAAAAACTCTATGAAAAAACAAAAAATAACATTCACATACAGCAATTATTAAATATTAGTAAATTTATTTTATATAAATAACCATCTTTATTAAAACATAAAGTTACAAATACTAAATGACGAATGAATAAGGGTTTGACATATGGTTGCTAATCATCTTACCACGTCAAATTTTTGAGTTTAATTCCTATTATCTACATAGTTAGTAATAATTTAGCCATCAGGGAAGGATTCCTCTATATATAAAAAAAAATACTGTTTAATTCTTATTATCTAAACAATCAGCACTAATTTAGTCATAAAAAAAAAATTTCTCATCTATATAAAAAAAATAATAATGATAATTTTTTTTAAAAAAAAATATTTTAATTTTCAATTTCATTAAATATTTTAGTCAATAGCACATTTTAATTTTAAATTACGTATTTATCCAATTAACTTTCATTATCTCACAATAAAACAGAATTCCAGATTATGGAGCTTTCATTTGATGAGGCATATATTTCCTTTTCCACTCTGATTTAATTTGCATTATTAGAATTGTAAATCTTTTTGAGTTCCTATTTGGTTAAACACTTTTCCACGTCTTTCTTATCTCTTCAACTCAATCTCAAACATTTTGTTGGGCATGCCCATAACTAATTAATTGAGATTCAAAATTTGTGTATTATCCAATGAATATTTTCAAAAAATATATATATAAAATAAAAAGGTTATCCAATCAAACCTCTGCCTTTATCCAATTTTGTTTTTAGCCATAAATAGGAGAAAAATGGACCAACTATTTTTCCAAGTTCATTAAATTTGCACAATGTAATCAAGCGTCAGTTCTCCTCAAATTTCATTCTATAATACAATTCAAAACGGTATCTAGTATATAGAATATATATATTCGGGTATATTTACTAGTATATATAAAATATATATACCAATATACGTATTAGTATATATGTCATATATATATATATATA
>CANUEY010349245.1:0-10134 GCA_948099555.1 Croton setiger
GCACTCAATATATCAATCAAATACATATTATTGATATATATATATATATATATATATATATATATATATATATATATATATATATATATATATATATATATATATATATATGTAAAAAATCTCATATTAAAATAATATGCGGCAAGAATCGTAAAAATGCAATAAAGCCCACAATGATGTCATGTATGAAGCTCAATTTTAGTTAGGGATGTTACATAGTTAAATTTTCCGGCGCCAAAATACCAGTTATCAGTCTGGTTCCGGTCCCCTCCTCTGCTGAATTGTGGCCCACCAAGTCGCGGCCCGGCTCATGGCCACCTCTACTAGACAGAAAAATGAGCAAAAGTAATGGATGCTTTATTGTAGCTTCACACCTAATCCAACAAACTGAAACATAAACTCGAGAATGCTTTATTATAGCTTGACACCTAATCCAACGAACTGAAACATCAACTCAAGAATCTAAAAAGGTAACTTATATTCTTTCAAAATTAAATCAAGTTATGAATGATTTAACAAAGAATGATGTAAAGATTGGACAACTTGAAGTTAGTTTAAGAGAATGTAGTCATTTAAAGGAAGAAATTTAGTTACAAACAAAAAACAGTAACGAAGAGCCAATGCTTCCATGATAACCAGAGAGTCACCACCTATAACAACCAAAAACCTATGTACGTCATTTAAACAAGCCTTTTCTTTTTTAATCTTACATATGACGTTATATGCTAATTACTATAATCCTTTGACCAATTATTACATGCTTCATTTATTTACGAAACATATAGCTATACTTCAAACTATGTCAAATAAAAATGATATAATGCACATATTAAAAATTCTTTATGTAATGCAAAATGAGGGAGAGAGGCTTAAAGTTTTAGTTGACTGACCCATGCAGAATGAATGTGCAACTAACACTGTTAGTTGTAATACAAGAACCTGAAAGCATAAAATTTGCATTTGGTGAGTCGCATACTCAGTAAGAATAAACTAAAACAATATAAAATAATAATAAATCCAAAGTTTATAACAAGAACCGAACCTGTCCAGGAGCATGTGCTAATAACATATGATTCCACTTACTTGGTGAGTTGTACAAGATTTAAACAATAATAACGAATAGTTTCCTAATAAAAATTAAATATAACAATATACAAATGTCTATGTCATATGATTCCATTTAATTTCACTTTGATCCATCAAGCCAAGTACTGTCCCGGGAATTTCATATGACAAATAATAAATGGTTGGCTAGTAATAAGACCTGAATGATTCATAGGTCCATATGTAATTCATATATTGATCCAAGGGTTCCAAGTGTAAATCATGTATCGACCGTAGGTCCTATCTATAACATTGTACATTGACCTATAGGTCCCGCCTGTAAAATTTTGCATGCACTAGTAAAGATGATCACAACTCCTTTATTTGGTCTTGTATGAATGCACTGGAGTGACATGTAAATAATTATTATAATATCCAAGATGGTCATAAATCATATGTCATACTAACCAAAAAAACATAGCAATATGCGGATGCGAATGTCATATAATTTCATTTAGTTACGTTGTGACCCATCAAGCTAGGTACTGCCCCGAGAATTTCATATAACACGTGCATATGACTGGCCAGTACCAAAATCCTGTTGTAGCCAGTCCGGTTCCGGACTTTCCAGTTTTTAAGCCGAAAAGACAAAAATTAGAGTTTAAGTGATAAAACATTTTTGGGACGTTGTGCCGAGCTAGTCGGTCTTAAAATCATTTTGAGTCGCCACCCATTCGGGAACCGATTTTTATTTTGAAAAACCAAATTTTATTTATGAAAAATTGACTCCGTTTTTTGTTTTTGGATAAGGCAAAATCCGAACCAGAAATTTTGAGGTAAGAGGGTAAGGTACGTTTGCCGAAATTGCATTTCGACTACCGCCCGGATTTACCGGCCTCTCAAACCGAAGTTTCATTTTCCAATTTTTTAAGTTAACTTTATTTATTTTGAAAAGCAGCTAACGATGTCCCTAATCCGGTGAATTAAATTATTTGCACACACACACAACAGAAAGCAGTAAATTGCGGAATTTAAATGCGGAAATATAAAATTCACCCCTTAAATCTAATTATTCTTTCTCCGAAGGAGAAAATAATTACAAAACGAGCCCTATAAATTTACATTCTACCCTTTTTAATCCCAAATTAGAACCCGAATCCCCAAATTTAAGGAATTGAGACAAACATAGAAAATTACAAAATAATCCCTAAACTTTTGGAAATTGCAATTAAGTCCCTAAAGTTATTAAAAATTATCAACTCATCTTGAAACATGCAAACATCTCAAAATAAACCATAAAACAAACAAAACATGTCACTTTAACAATTTGGTGCGGTCAAAGTCATGTAAAATTACGAAAAGGTCCCTATAATTTGCAAAATTACAATTTTACCCCAAACTCGTTTTTACTGCTTACTCGGTCCCAAAATGGTTCATGAACATACAAACATGCCAAATGTCAATTTGATGCAAAAAGGGGAAAATTACCATTTTGGTCCTTCACTTTTGGAAAATTACCTTTTGGTCCCTATGCATACATTACTACCCAAACAGTCCTCAAAACATTTAAGGATAGCAAACAGTACACAATTGGACTAAAAATTATCAAGAGGGTCATAATCATACATAATTACAGCTTGGTTCCTATGTTTTCCTAAAATTACCAAATCTGCCCTTACATTTCAATTAACTTCAGATTTGGTTCATGTTATGCTACACAGATCAGCCTTAACCCAATGTCAATTCACCAAAACGAGGGTAATTGAAAACAAGAGACAATTGTTTGCAGCAATGATTTGGGAAGACATTGTGAAAATAGGCAGCAAATAAAGTGAAGACAGAATAGCATATACACAGGACCTCAACTTTGACAGTTTCAACATAAGATTCATACTGTTTTATGACCTTTGAAAACAGAATCCAACGTTCAACACCAAGATTAGCCTCCAGGAAGCTGGTTAAATCATACTCCCAACAAACAGAAGCATACCTCTCAACACAGCACAGAAAACAGAAAATACAAATCAGAAACAGCAGGCAGACTGAAGATATGCTACAACAGGACACCAGATTCTAATTTCCAGAACATAAATCATAGTTCTGCACCTGTATTTACAATACAGAGGCTGTCCAACTATATCTAATAAGAACAGCATTCATGTCAATAGCTTGTTAAATTTGTTTATGGAGCTCACTCCTAACAGCAACATTCTACATGCAAGACACAACTACAAACTGTCCTCAAACTGTTTTAAAAAAGCATGGTAGCATAAGAGAACTATTCATCAAACAGCATCCTATGAACAGAAGCTCAAAGATAACACAGAAGTGGGAGAGCAACAACCTAATCTGAACAGTGTTTATGCTTTTAGCGGACAGAAATCCAGACCTTAACAGTGCTCATACCAAACTATCTAGATTAGCTCCCTTTCATGCCAGAAACAGAAAGCATTATAACACGGGAACAAACTGACCTAAATATGCATTCTAACCAACATGAATTATAACTTGCAATATCAATGCATCAAACAGTATCAACAAGTATTCATTCTGGACTGGAAGTAACAGGACAACAGGCAGCCTCATTCAACAACAACACAAGCATACTGAGCCAATAATCAGAGACATCACACAAATTGGAACATACAGACGACAGAAACAGGTAAACCCTCAATCTGGTTCCAAAATAAAATCATTCATCTTAAAATTAAGAATCAAAACAGAAAATTAAAGCCGATTGTACCTCAGATTAGCTCCAATTCCAGAATCTTTACAAGATTTCGATCACCAATCCCAAACAGCACACGAAAATTTCAAAAAAAAAAAACAGAAATCCCAAATTTTCGAATTGATTTCGAAATGGAGATTACGTTTTAACATAGAAATCGAAAAAGGAAAAATCTAATTCCTGAAACCCCCAATTTTTGAAGGAAATCCTAATCCCCAATAAAAAATTTTTTGAATTACAGAAACGACAAACCCTAAAATTTCAATGCCTTACGATTTTTTCTTTGGACTCTCTCCCTTTCTTCTGGACTCGATCTCCTCCTTTTAAGCAGAAGCTCTACCTCCTCCTTTTTCTCTCTCCGCGTGCTTCTGGTCTTCACCACGCCGGACAGGGGTTAGGGTTGACCTCCCTCTACTCCGTTTGTTCCGCTGCGGGTTCCCCTTTTCCCTCTTTGTCTGCTTCGTCGTCGTCATCTTCCCCTTCGGTTCTGTCTTCTTTCTGATTTTGTTCTCTGTTCCTTGATTTCTACTTCTTCCATTATTGAGCTTCTGCTCACCACCTTCGATTCCTTTCTTCAACTCTGGTCTCGGCTAAAGAGGGAAATGAGGAACGGCAGCGTTTTGGCTGCTGTTCCTCTTATTTTTTTTTTGTTTTCTTATAACTCAAAACGACACCGTTTGGATAATTGCTTTCGGCCCCTTATTTTCCAGTTTTCTTTGTTTTCCACCCCACTTCTTTCTTCCCTACTTCAGCCGTGCCCTTCCTTTCAATTGTCTCTCTTAAATTTTCCCTTCTACTTCCAATTCTCTTCTTATTTTCTTCAATTTAGTCATTTTTCTTACTTTTCTCCAAATTCTCTCAATTAACCCCTTCTAATTAATTTTCTCAATTAATTAAAAAATTAAACACACTACAATTAAAAATCAAAATCAAGAATAAAATATAGAACATTTGCCATTTTAATCTTAAAATTGATTTTTAAGATTAAAATAAAAAACCGTTCTTTTTTTTTCTTTTTCTTATATTTTTCTTTTGTAAATTGGAAAATAAATACGCACCGAAAAACATATGTTTTTGCAAATAGAAGGAAAATTTTAAGAATCTTTTAAAATGCATCAAGGATTAAAACATTGGAAAATATTTTTGAGAAATAAGAAAATCGAGCCGATTGGAATTCTGGATATCTCGGGCTTGGAGCCTTAATCATCATCGATACTTTTTGGGGCAAAAATTAAGCGTCAACACCTGTGTGACCCGAAGGTCTAGTTTTAATTCATATATTGACCCGAAGGTCCTTTCGTAATTCATATTTAACCCAAAGGTCCATCTATAATTCATATGCTGACCCGAAGGTCTATTTTTTGACACCCCAAAACCCTAGCCTACGTCGTTCTGACGCCATTACATGCATTACGTGCATTTTCATTAGAATGCATATTATGTGATTTGATAATTAAGTTAAATATGGATTGATTTGAATAAGAATAATAAGCAATGTTATAGGCTCGTTTGCCGTCGAAAGATACAAACAGAGCTAATTAGGGTTTTTGGCCCGCGCGACCGAAAAATGTCGGAAACGTGTAAAATATGAACCAAATGATTTTGATATTTGTTGATTAACATGATTTTAAGAGTTTTGGAACCCTAATTTTATGACGACGTCGTACGGTTTCGGTTCCGTGAAAATCGGAAAGTTGGCTGGAGAGACTGGTTTCTGAGCAGGAAAACAGAAGGAAGGAGGAAGAAGAAGGTCCAAAACGCGCGCTGAGGCTGCGTTTTGACCAGAGGCAGGCGCAGTCAAAACGCCGCTGCGGGCTGCGTTTTGAACGTTAGCTGTGCGTCTAAAACGATGCTGCTCCCTGTGTTTTGATGTAGAATTACGCGCCCAGCACCTATGTTTTGGTAAAATTGCATTTTAGCCCCTAAAGTTTATTGTTGCTTATATTTTTGACCCAGAAACTTTTATAAATTATATTTTGACCCCATCAACCTAATTTCGACGTCCTGAATCCGTTTTAGATGTTAGAAATTTATTTTGAGATCGCTTTGAGCCCGAAATTCAAAGATTAAAAATTTTTCTAAAGATTTTAATTATGATTTTGGATTTAATTTATGATTTAGTTTATTTAAATATTGTTTTGGTTTTAATAATTATAATTATTATTAATTATAATTATTATATGATAAATTGAGTTTATTAATTATTTTTAATTTGTTATAAAATGGTTTTAAATGGAAAATTTTACGGATTGAATTAAAATTCACAGAAAATTATATGGATTAATTTCTAAACTCAATTATTCCAGAGATTAATTATTAAATCATGCATCATAGCATATATGGACTTCTGATTTGATTAATTGAACATCATTGCTATGTTATGCATTATAAGAGCATCCAGTTCTCGAGTGGCGCGGGGTAAACAATCCGAGGCCCGCCCGAGTTCACAGCAGTGAGGTAAGTGCTAAACCTACTTACTTATATGGTTGATTTTGACTTTCTGAGTTTGCCAAATATGCTTATATTGAACTTTTTGGACCAGTACTAAAGCCCAGTCAACTGGAAATATTTGATATATGAATTGTGATGTTTGTAATTCTTGAGTCGGTACTGAAATCCGATCAGTTGAGTTATTTGATCTGATTATAGAGATATGTATGTTGTTTTAACCGATACTGAAGCCCGGTCACATGATTATATGAAGCATGAAGATATGAAATGTATGTTATATAAATGCATTTCCACAGGACTTAAATATGGCAGCTGTGATTATTGTAGTCGGTGTTTGCTAATTTCACGAGAGAAACCTACGGTTTTCTTTATGATTTGACGGAAAGACCTATTAGTCCTATAGATATAGAAAGACCTACAGGTCCTATACGATGTAGAATGATCTGGTGAATACTGCATAATAAAGGTTGATCTTCGGATCCCTTTTGACCGAGGATATTTAGGTCTTACAGGTTTGCTGACCAGTTATGGTTACTGATATGCCGTGAAATTCCTGGAGCAACACTTGGTCGATAATTCACAAGTAAAGTAAAAGGAAAGACATGTCATTATGCATCTTATGTTATTTTTTGTTTATATATGAGATAATTGACCTGATATTATGCAGTTTTGCTATGTTATGATTAATTGCCTTACTTGTTTACTATGATTGGTGTTGGTTTGCACTTGCTGAGTATGCGAATCACCCAAATCGCAAATTCTGTTTTCAGGTCTGTTGTCTGAGTGAAGTACTGAGACTTCACCAGCCTATGCACAGGTCAGTACAGCTGAAGCCTAGGCCTCTTTCCCTCACACCACGGCATTTTTATATGTTACATATAGTTTTTTATTTATGCTATGTTTTGTATAGCATGATTATATGTTTTGGGTATATGTATATTGTAACATGTATGTTAACAGGATTTTTGGATAAACAGGTTTTAGTATATGTAAATATTCGTTTGTAAATTGATATATATGATATTTGGTTTAATGCTTTTGTTATATCTTAAGTTAATTAATGAAAATGACTTAGGTTAATCTGAGAGTTAAAATTTTATAAAAAATGGCATGTTTTATGACGTAAGGTAATAAGAGAGGATGTTACATTTAGTGGTATCAGAGCTGGTCTATGGCCCCGCAGGGCCTAGTTGTCTGCATATTATGTGAATTCATTCATATGCATTGCTTTGACATATGACATTTATATAGGATCATGGAGCATATTCATGACACTCAGAGGAGAGAGGGTTCAGCTGGCCCTGCATTGTCTGTCGAGGGTTCTTATGAACTTCATGCATCTAACCCTGGTAATGCACCTGCCGAAAGAAAGAGGAACTTTAAGGAGCTCAGAAAGTTGGGCGGAGTTGACTTCTTTGGCACTACAGATCCAGCAGAGGCAGAGTTATGGCTAAAGAGGATGGAGAGTGTTTTTGAGATGATGGACAGTACCCTAGAGGAGAGGTACAATTATGGTGTCTCACTTCTGTAGGGTGATGCTTACAGCTGGTGGAAGACGATTCCTAATTCCAGAGTTCGACCGCCAATTCTGACATGAGGAGATTTCTTGTATGAATTCAAGAAGAAGTATACCCCCGAGCTATACCGGGACTAGAAGCAAAGGGAGTTTCTTAGCATCTCTCAGGGAGATATGTCTGTGGCAAACTATGAGGTTAGGTTTTCTCAACTATTGCAGTATGCTGGTTTTCTAGTGGCCAACGAGAGAGATAAGTGCCGCCGGTTTGAGGAAAGGGTGAGGTATGATATCTGGACTAAAATCACACCTAGTGATTTGAAGAACTTCACTGATCTGCGAGCTGCAGCCATCCGGATTGAGAGGTTACAGACGGAGAGATCTCAATTGCCCAAGAGAGAGAGGGAGGTGCAGACTCAGGATGCAGGTGGTTCCCGGAAGCGTCCCTTTCAGAATACATTTGTTCCATTTAGTTTCAGGGGCAGATCATAGGGTTTTCAGGGTGGATCTTAGGCTAGTTTCCAGATGGGTAGTTTTTCCTACTAGCGCAGTTCATGCAGAGGTCAGAGTCAGCCGAGACCGCAGTGCACGTATTGTGGCAGACACCACTAAGGTGAATGCCGACGCTACACTGGTGCATGTTACATGTACAGTGAGCAGGGATATTTTCTTAATGAATGTCCTAAGAGGAGAGAGTTGGGTCGGGCACGTCAGAGTCTTCAGTGAAGATTACTCGTGCTAGTGGGGCTGGGTTAGGTTTTGGCAGAGGCCAAGGCAGAGGCAGAGGACAGTCTACCCAGGCAGGGGTTGGTATCGGCAGAGGCAGTGCTCAGCATACGACATCGTAGGCTCTTGTTCAGGGTCGGGTCTATGCTGTGACAAGTGACGAGGCTCTAGTTGTTCTAGAGGTTTTAGCTGGTAAACTTTCTTTCATTAACCCTGATATTTTTGCTTTTGTATTGATAGATCCTGGATCTTCATATTCCTTTATATCATCTCACATGTCAACCCAAACACAGAGAGAGCCTAAACACGTAGAGTATAACCTTACAGTACATACACCTTTGGGGGAGATAGTGAGAGTGAAACATTTATACCCAAACTGTAAGATTTTTATCGGAGAACAGGTGTTACCAGCAGATCTGATTTTGTTACCCTTTCACGATTTCGACATCATATTGGGTATGGATTGGTTAGCACGACATCGAGCTAAGGTCAATTGCTTTGCTAAAGAGGTTATCCTAGAACCACTAGGGCAGTCACAGGTAGTATTCTGCGGTGAAAGGAAAGCAGTGTCGGATTGTTTGATTTCAGCAATGACAGCCTTTAGTTTATTTTAGAGGAGCTGTGAGGCTTATCTAGCACACGTCATCGACACTTGGGAATAGAACAGTAAGGTGGAAGACATTCCAATTGTCAGAGAGTTTCCGGATTTCTTTCCAAAGGATTTGCCGGGTTTGCCGCCGGATATAGAGGTGGATTTGTCCATTGAGATAGTTTCAGGTACGACTCCCATTTCTATTATTCCTTACAGAATGGTACCACTGGAACTACAGGAGCTGAAGAAGCAGCTGCAAGAGTTACTTGATAGAAGTTTCATCAGACCCAGTGTATCCCCTTGGAGTGCACCAGTGTTATTTGTGAAAAAGAAAGATGGCACTATGAGACTGTGCATCGACTACCGCTGTAACAACCTCTACTTATACACTTACGTCACAAAACATGCCATTTTTTTAACATTTTAAATTCTCATTTTTACCTAAGTCCAATTCAAACATTAACATACATATAACCAAAAGCATAAACCAAATATCAAACATAACGTATTACAATCCTTTAATTACAAACCAATAACCTAATTATCCCAAAACTTTATTAACAGAACATATGACTTATAAACATAACCAAAACATACAACAACTCTACATGTAATGCAATGTCTTCCACCATGCATATGACATCTCCTACTTTATTTACTATATTATATATTCGTTTAATCATAGGCATTATTAAATATGTTACAAACCATATGACAAAAATCTACATGATAGGATGATTCTAATGATGAAATGCGAGAGAGAGAGAGATCCTAAGCTTTGGCTGACCAACCCAGAGGAAAGACGATGGAACTGACTCTGTCAGTTGCCCCAAAGAAAACCTGGAATCATATAAAGGCAATTTAATGAGTTGCGAACTCAGTAAGTGCAAACTATATAATATAAACAAATCAATAAAATATAATTGCAAAATATTAAATAGAACCTGACAAAGGAATTTATCTCTTAGGACTCCTCTTATCCAAATAATCACATATATTATAATATCTGTGTTACTTTACATATCCATATTAGTCAACACATGATCATATACAAATGTAAACATAGCATATAAACCAGAC
>CANUEY010349298.1:0-13145 GCA_948099555.1 Croton setiger
ATGTTTTACATACTTTATGGCTTGTTTTAGGATGATTGCATGATTTTGGGCATGTTTTAATAACTTTCATGATATAGAGGACCATTTTGCAAATTTTCAAAGTTTTGGGGACTAAATCCTAATTTGCCAAAAATTAGGGTACTTTTCTATAATTTTGCATATTTATTTTAAATGTTTATTCAAATACTTTTGGGTTTAAATTGGGGCTAATTGGGTAGAATGTAATTTAATTAGGACCTTAATTGTAATTATTTTATCCAAATCGGAGAAAGAATAATTTTAATTTCCGCATTTAAATTCCGCACTTTAATTGCTTTCAATAATTGAATTTGATTTTCGCAAATGACCGAAAAACGCCATTTAGGAACATCGCTAGTTTAATCACAGCAACGACATTTTTATTTAAACTTAAATTTTGGAAAGAAAAACAAACCAGAGGCCAGTTTTGCCGGGCGGCGGTTTAAGTAAAACTTAAATCGTCGTACCTTACCCCCTTACCTAAATCTCTGATTTTGACCAATGCCTTTTTTCAAAAATAAAACGGAGTCATTTTTCTTAAAATAAAATTGGTGTCCCGAAATCGGGTGGCGACTCTAAAAACAAAATGTTTTAAGGCCAACTAGTTTCGGCATTCCAAAGCTAAAAATGTTTTGTCACTTTAAACTTGTTTTTTGTAAAAACCCCCACCACCCCAAGTTGGCGGTAAAATCGGGCCGTCAACACCATTCCTTATTTACTATATCACATATTCGTTTACTTATGAGCATTATTAATAGATTACAAACCATATGACAAACAAAATCTATATGATAAAATGATTCTATTAAATGAAATGAGAGAGAAGGAGAGATCCTAAGCTTCGGCTGACCGACCCAGAGGAAGGATGACGAAACTGACGCTATCAGTTGCTCCAAGAAAAACCTGGAATCATGTACAGGCAATTTAATGAGTTTCCAACTCAGTAAGTGCAAACTATGTCATATAAATAAAGCAATAGTTTATATCTGCATAGTATTAAACAGAACCTATCATAAGATCTTATCTCTCAAAACTCCTCTTATCTAAATAGTCACAAATACTATAATCTGTGTTACTTTACATATCCATATAAGTCAACACATGATCATATACAAGCGTAAACATATAAACCAAACATGGAATTCGGTTATCATGTCTCAGCAAAATAACATGATTCCAGATCATATACATCATAAATGTTCATTCTCTGTAGCATACTATGCAATATGACATGTCTCTCTATTCTTTAGTTGTGATTTATCAACCAAGTGTTGCCTCGGGAATTTCACCTCAAAAGGTTCTCTAACTAGATCCAGTAAATGAGGATGACCCAGAATACCGTCGATCAAACCTCTCTCTGTGAGATCCGAAGATCACTCTGTAACATATAGGACCCGTAGGTTTCTCTATATCATATAGACCTGTAGGCCTCTCTATAGAAACCCGTAGGTTTCCTCTGGTGAAATTTGCAAACACTGGCTACGATAATCACAATGCCTGTAATTAAATTCTGTGGAAATGCATTTATGCAATATACATTTCATAACAATATCTCACATATAAACATCTAGTCGGGCTTCAGTACTGATTAAAGCAACATATATATCTCTATAATGAGATCAAATAACTCAATTGGTCGGATTTCAGTACCGACTCAAGAACCACAAACAATGAAATTCATATAACATATATCTCTGGTTGACCGGGCTTCATTACCGGTCCAAATAATTCAATATAACTATAACATTTCACTTTTCATATATCACAGTTGACCGGCTTTAATACCAGTCCAAACCATTCAATAAAACATATCATCTCTTTTCCATATAACAAAGATGACCGGACTTCAATACCGGTCCAAACAGTTCAAATAAACTATAACATCTCTTTTTCATATATCACAGTTGACCAGGCTTCATAACCGGTCCAAACAATTCAATATAGCATATTAAGCAATAACACATAACCATCTCTATACATGTAAGTAAGTGGGTTTAACACTTACCGTACTGCTGTGAGCTCGGTTGGGTCTCGAGTAATTCACCCCGCCCTGCTCGAGGACTCGACACTTCTATAATGCATAGCATAGCAACTGTGTTCAATAATCAAGTCAAGACTCTAAATAAGCTATGATGCATGCTTTAATATTTAATTGTCTGATTTAATTGAGTTTTAATTTCAATCCGTATAATTTTCTATAATTTAAAACTCAATCTCTAAAAATCTTTGCCTAAATCATTTAATATCATATTAAAAATAATTAACAATCTCTAAATATCATATAAATAAGTATAATTAATCATAATTATAATTATTAAAACCATTTATAAACTTTAAATAAACTCTTCAATTATTTAAAATCAATTCATAAATAAAATCTCTAATAAAATATTTAAATCTCTAATTTCAGGATCAAAACGATCTCCAAATAAATTTCTGACGTCAAAAACGGATTCAGGACGTCGAAATTAGGCTGGAAGGGTCAAAATATAATTTATAAAAGTCTCTGGGTCAAAAATATAAACATTTAAAAGTTAGGGGCCAATTTGTAATTAAAAATATTTCCAAAATTGCCCAGAAGGACAAATGCAGACGGAAATAAATTTCAGGACCAAAATAGGATTTTACCGAAAACTGGGTGTCAGGCGCACTATTTGGCCCAAAACGCAGGCTTCCCTGCCGTTTTGGCCACTGAAGTAAACATCAAAATGCGGTCGTTCCTTGCGTTTTGGGCGCGCCTTTGAGGTTCAAAACGACACCCTCCACTGTCGTTTTGACCTTCTTCACCTCTTTCCTCTCTCTTTTTCCAGTCGTAACCCTAGTTCCTAAGCCAACTTACAGGCGACCGTACGTCCACCACCGGTGGCTTTCCGGCGAGCTTCAACCACTGTTCTCTTCCTCTACACACGCTCTAGCTAACCATCGGAGCCAAATTCCTAGAAGCCCTCTAGGTTGAAAGATATAATTGCTCAAAGTTGGCTCCTCACTCTATTTTTCACTTAATCCAGAAATTGTCTATTTTTTTCCCAACTTCAGGCGATCGGTACGACCACCTCCGGCGACCTTCCGGCAATCTAAGACTACCAAACTCTTCTCCTACATGCCCTTTATCATTCCATCGAAGCCAACTCTTTCATCCACTATAGATTGAATGTTACAAAGCCTCAAAGTAAGCACCCTGAAACTGTTTTAAACCCAGAAATATACCCAATTTTCGTTTTCTCTTTCTCTCTCACCAACCAGCCTCTCTCTTCACTATTTATCACTTCTACTCAATACATAAACATCCCAGAAGCATAATAAACATGTTGGATTGAAGGTTTTTACACAAAATCTTTTTCTCTCTCTCTCTTTCTTTCTTTCTTTTCTTTTCTTTCTCCTTTCGTTTCTTTTCTTTCTCCTTTCTTTTCTCTCTTTCTCGTTTCTCTCTTTCTCGTTTCTCTCTCTTTTCCTCTAACTCCAGCAGCCTCTCACCTCTTCAAAATGCCAGCAAATCACTCCAGCAACATGAACATTACAGCAACTGCTTCTTATTTCTCTTACACACCAATGTTCTCTTTTAATTTTCCTTAACTCTTAAGTTAACATTTTCCTTTACTCTTCTTTCAACTTTCTCTAATTCCAGCCATCAAATGTGTCCAGAACTAGCTTAAAATTCATTTTTGGTGTTAAAATAAATAGTATAACACATGTATGAAATTTCGTAAAAATTGGAATCCGAAAATTTTCCGCGGTTCGATCGGTGCCCTAAACCGAGCCGAAACCTCGACGATTTTCACGGAACCAAAACCGTACGAAGTTGCCATAAACTCTTGGTCCCAAAAATCTTTAAATCACTTTCTTAAACATATAAATCATATCAAAATCATATGGCTCATATTTTACGCATTTTCGACATTTTCGGTCGCGCGGGTCCAAAAACCATAATTAGCTCCGTTCGTTTAACATCTCTAATTCATATATTGCCATTTCCAAATCATTTAATTCATGTTCATGTCATATATCATATCAAACTATAATTCTTTTTAATTAAAAACGCACAAAATTCATGTAATGACGTCGAAATGATGTAGTACTTAGGTCGGGTGTTACAAGCTGCTTCAATCTTTTTGCCCAAAAACCTCTTTTTTCCCCTTTTTCACTTAACTTACCATTTAAGCTTTCTATTCCACCTCCTTTCTTATTTTAATTATGTTTTCCAGCCATTTTAACACATTCTAGCACCTAAATTAAAAGTGTTTTGGTGACAAAATAATAGGTATAACATGTGTCTGAAGTTTCCTAAAAATCCTGTACTCTCAAATAACTGTGGGTACTTCTGTCGCATCCGAGCCTCTATTTCCTAAGTGGCTTCACCCTGAGAATGGTGTTTCCATAAGACTTTAACCATAGGAATATCTTTATTCCGAAGCTGTCTAACCCCAAATTCCAGGATTTCCATCGGTTCCTCTGTATATCTCAAGTTCTTAGCCACATCAAAAGTTTGCTTGTTAATCACATGAGTAGGTTCAGATCTATATCTTTTGTGCATACTCATATGAAAAACGTTGTGAATCTGTGCCAAGTCTGAAGGTAAGGCTAACCTATAAGCCAATGGACCAACTTTCTCTATAATCTCGTATAAACCAATGTACTGAGGTCTTAGTTTTCCTTTCTTCTTGAATCTAATAATGCCTTTCCAAGGCGAAACACGAAGGAAAACTCTGTCCCTAACACTATACTCCATCTCTCTGTGATGTTGATCCGCCTAACTCTTCTGTCTGTCCTGTGCAGCCTTTAACTTCGCCTTTACTATGATGATTTTATCAACCGTTTCTTGAACCAACTCTGGACCCTTTAATGTTCTCATCCCCTCTTCATCCCAACAAATAGGACTTCTGCACTTTCTGCCATATAATGCCTCATAAGGAGCCATACCAATGCTGCTATGCAACTAGTTGTTGTTGGCGAATTCTATCAACTGATGTAATTGTCCCATGAACCTTGGAACTCCAATACACAAGCCCGCAACATATCCTCAAAAGTCTGTATGGTTCTCTTAGCCTGCCCATCTGTCTGAGGATGAAAGGCAGTACTAAAGTGTAGCTTTATGCCCAAAGCTACCTGCAAACTCTGCCAAAACTGAGAAACAAACCATGGATCTCTGTTAGATACAATGGATATAGGCACTCCATGTAGTATGACTACCTCATTCACGTACTCAATAGCCAGCTGATCCAATGAAATACCCTACCAGATCGGAATAAAATAATCTGACTTCGTAAGTCGATCCACTATTACCCATATAGCATCGTGCTTTCGCTGGATTCTAGGAAAAGCTATGACAAAATCCATGGTAATTCTCTCCCATTTCCACATAGATATAAGTAAAGGCTGTAGTTTACCTGCTGGAGCCTCGTGCTCTACCTTAATCTGCTGACAAATCAGACATTTGGCTACAAACTAAGCCACATCTTTCTTCATCTTAGGCCACCAATAATGAGTCTTTACTGAATGATACATCTTTGTCGCACCCGGATGCATAGTATAAACTGTATTGTACACCTCATCCAGAATCTCATTATGTAGCCCATCCACATCTGGAACACATAGCCGGTGATTCAACATTAACACACCACTATCCAAGGTAAAAGAAGTTACCTCACCCAGTTTCACTCTGTCAATAATGCTCAACAACTGCGGATCTTTGGACTGACTCAACTGTATCTTCTCTTTCAATACTGGTCTCACTTTCCATATTGCTAACAAAATGCTCTCGAAATCCTCATCCAAGCCTAAATTCAACTTCTTCAACTCATTCATAAGTAATAAGAAAGATACTTGTGAATCATCCGAAGTACTGTCACCCTTTTGGCTATGGGCATTAGCTACAATATTAGCTTTACCCGAACAATACTCGATGGTGCAATCATAATCTTTAAGCAACTCAATCCACCTTCTCTGTCTAAAGTTCAATTCTTTTTGTGTCATCAGATACTTCAGACTCTGGTGATCAGTGAATATCTGGAAAGTCTCTCCATAAAGGTAATGTCTCAAGATTTTCAAAGCGAATATAACTGCAGCTAGCTTGAGATCATGAACTTGATATGACTTCTCATGTGTTCTCATCTTCCGTGAAGCATAAGCAATAACATTACCCCGCTGCATCAAGACACAACCCAATCCCTGACGAGAAGGATCATTATAAACCACAAATCCACTCGTACCTGAAGGAATAATCAATACTGGTGCCGTAGTTAACTTCTCCTTCAGCTGATCAAAACTGTTTTGACATGCCTCTGACCAGACAAAAGGAACATCTTTTCTGAGCAACTTGGTCAAAGGTGCAGCAATCAAGGAGAATCCCTCGATAAACCGGCGATAGTAACCAGCCATACTAAGGAAACTCCTAATGTCAATAACACTCTGTGGATATGGCCAATTCTGAACTGCTTCTACCTTTCTGGAGTCTACCTCAATCCCGTCAGTTGATATAACATGTCCCAGAAACATCACATGATCCAGCCAAAATTCACACTTACTGAATTTGGCGTACAACTCTCTCTCTCTCTCGAAGAATCTGCAGTACAGTCCTTAAATCTCTCTCATGCTCCATTTGATCTTTCAAGTAAATCAAAATATCATCGATGAACACAATGAAAAATTTGTTAAGGAATGGCTGAAATATCTTGTTCATCAATGCCATGAACACAGCTGGAGCATTCGTCAACCCGAATGGCATTACTAGGAATTCATAATGACTATATCGAGTCCAAAAAGCTGTCTTCAGAATATCCTCTATAGCTATCTTCAGCTGGTGATAGCCTGATCTTAGATCAATCTTGGAGAAGACCTTAGCACCCTGTAGCTGATTGAACAAATCATCCACTCTGGGCAATGGATACTTGTTCTTAACTGTTACTTGATTGAGCCTGCGGTAAATGTACAGTCTCATAATGCCATCTTTCTTCTTAACAAATAGCACTGGTACACCCCAAGGGGACACACTGGGTCTAATGAAAACCCTATCAAGTAACTCTTGTAGCTGCTTCTTCAGCTCTTGTAGTTCCAGTGGTGCCATTCTATAAGGAGTAACAGAAATGGGAGCTGTACCTAGAACTATCTCAATGGACATCTCCACCTCTCTTTCCAGTGGCAGACCCAACAAATCCTCTGGAAAGACATTCGGAAACTCTCTGACAACTGGAATGTCCTCTACCCTACTGTTCTGTTCCCGAGTGTCGATGACCTGTACTGAAAATGCCTCACAGCCCCTCTGAATCAAACTGAAGGCTGTCGTTCCAGAAATCAAACAACACGACATTGCTTGCCTTTCACCACAGAAAATAACTCGTGATTGCCCTAATGGTTCTAAAATAAGCTCTTCGGCATAGTAATCGACCTTAGTTCGATGCCGTGCCAACCAATCCATGCCCAATATGATGTCGAAATCATTAAAGGGTAACAAAATCAGATCTGCTGGTAATACCTGTTCCCCAATAATAATCTCACAATTTAGGTATAAGTGTTTCACTCTCTCTATCTCCCCCAAAGGTGTATGCACTGCAAGGTGATACTCAAAGTGTTTATGCTCTCTCTGTGTTTGAGAGGTCATCTAAGATGATATAAATGAATGCGAAGATCAAGGATCTATCAATGTAAAAGAAAAAATATCAGGGGTTATAAAAGAAAGTTTACCAGCTATAACCTCTGGAGCAGCTAAAGCCTCGTCTCTGGTTAATGCATAGACTTGAGCCTGAATAGGAGCCTGTGATGTCGTATGTTGAGCACTGCCTCTGCCTAAACCAATCCCTGCCTGGGTAGACTGTCCTCTGCCTCTGCCACTGTGAACCCTTATCGAGAAGCCCTTCGAGCCGCCGGACCGATCTGCGAGGGAGTCGGTTAGCCGGGGATGTTCACTCGAGGTGATATGTGTGTGTGTGGAGAGTCGCCACTTAATTTATTTTGGTAAAGGGGAAAAATTAAGAAAGAACCCCTAGTGACTCCGTTTTGCGATTAACCTATTTCTATGTTAATCACCCCAATGGATGAAATGCACTAATCTTCGAACCCAAGGTGGATTCTGAGGTTATGTCATGAATTCATATCCATGATTCTCTTCCCTAATGTATGCAATGCAGGAGTGTGAAGATTTGGAAAGGATCGTAAGGAGAGGAGAGACCTACTATTCAAAGTCATAGTTAGAATATGCCTACATACTCTCGTTTGAATGAGAGATCAAGGTCAGTGTAGTTTGAATTTCCTATTTAAAGGCGTGATGGAGGGGGTTTATGCATGTATGCATGCTATGAGTGTGTGAAGGTGATTTTAGGCCTAGGGGCCAAAAAATGGAGTTTATCGACGTGGTGGAAAAGGAAGTTTATCGACTTCCGTGGTCAAAATGTAGGCCTAGTGGCTGAAAAGGAGTTTATCGACTTCCGTGGTTGAAAAGAGAGTTTATCGACTTCCGTGGTCGAAAAGGGAGTTTATCGACGTCCGTGGTCGAAAAAGTGTGAAATGTAGGCCTAGTGGCTGAAAAAGGAGTTTTATGACATCCGCGGTTAAAAAGTGTGTTTTCGTTGGCCTAGTGGCCGAAAAAGGAGCTTTATGACATCCGCGGTCAAAAAGTGTGTTTTTTGTATGATTCCGCTGGGGAAAAGAGGTTTGTTAGGTCTTGGGGCCAAAATATGTGTTTTACTGTGGCGCTGCGGCTGAAAGAGTTTGATTATTTAGGCTTTGTAGCCAAAAGAGTGATTTTTGTAGGCGCTGCGGCCAAAAGAGTTAATTTTTTTAGGCGTTGTAGCCAAAAGGTTTAATTTAAAATTGCACGGCGGCTGAAAGATCGATTTAAGTTGTAACATTCCAACCCTAAACCCTATGTTGTTCCGATGTCATTTCATGCATTTTTGTGCATTTTCATTAAAATTCATTATCATTTAATTTGATAAACAAGTTAATTATGGATTATATGATACGAACATGATGATTTATGATTTTAGAGGCTCATTTGCTGTCGAAAGATACAAACAGAGCTAATTAGGATTTTCGGACCCGCGCGATCGAAAAATGCTGAAATCGCGTAAAATATGAACCAAATGACTTTTATATGTTTTGACATTTTTATGAATATGTTTTAAATAGTTTTGGAACCCTAATTGTGCGACAACGTCGTACGGTTTTGGTTCCGCAAAAATCGTCGAGTTTCGGACTCAATTTAGGGCACCGAACGAACCGCGACCACTTTTCGGATTCCGATTTTTATGAAACTTCAGACACATGTTATACTTATTATTTTGACACCAAAATATATTTGAAATGGTTGCTGGAATGATTTTATAGGCTGGATCTAAGGTTTGTAAGATTTGAAGAAAAGGAAGAAGGAAACCTAAGGAGTAAGTTATGTTTAAAAGGGATAAACTTGAAATTTTTGTGTGCAAATAGACTAAGCTGCTGCTGGACTAATTGCTGGAGGTGGGACAGGCTGTGTTAGGCTGAAATTGAAGGCTGGTTGTGTGAAAAGAAGAGAGAACACGAAATTGGAAGTGAGAGGAAGAAGAAAGAGAGAAAATGAAAGAGAAAGGAAGAAAAAGAAAGAAAATTCAAAAGGAATTCAAATCTAACCTTTCCAGAGTGTTTTTTAGGTCAGTTATGAAGTGAATAAATGAGTTAAATAGGTTAGGAAGTGGCTGGAAATGAAGGGGAGAGTGAAAGAAAAATTCTGGGTCATAAATTCAAGTTTCTGGGCAGTTTTAGGGTACCAACTTTGGAGGATTATAACTTTCAATTGGTGAAGCTTATGTGAGTTTTGGCTGTATGGGTTTGTAGAGAGTATGTTTGTCTAGAGATTGATCATTTTAGTTTGCCAGAAAACCCCCGGAGGTGGCCGGAAAGGTGGTTGGAAGTTGGGTTGAGAGTTAGGCAGATTCTGGGTTCTAGGTAAGCAGTATTGAGGAGCTAACTTTAAAGACTTGTATCTTTTGATCAAGAGAGTTTCTGGGAATTTTGCTCTGATGGTTAGCTAGAGGGTGTGTAGAGGAAGAGAAAGGCGGTCTTAGTTGGCCGGAAAGCCACTGGAGGAGGACGTACAGTGGTCGGGAAGTTGGTTGGAGAGTCAGATTTTCTCGGCAGGAGACAGGCGGGCAGGCGCGGCTGGCAGACGTCCAAAATGACACGCTTTGCATGCGTTTTGAACCAGGTGCGCGAGCATCTGAGGGGGTAGCGGTGCCATCGGCCAAAACGACAGGGGTTTTGCATTTTGGTAAAATTGCACTTCTAATGCCTGGATTTTGGTAATTCCTGTTTTGAACCCCTGAACTTTAAATGTTTTTGCATTTTAGTCCAGCAGAGTGAATTTTGAGTTGTTTTCAATTTAGTCCAGCAGATTTAAATTATAAAAATTACAATTTGACCCCTGTAGTTACTGAAACTTTGCAAAATAGCCCTTCTGGGCAGATTTTGGTAATTTGGATAATTACATTTTGGTCCCTCAATTTTAATTATTTGCACTTTTGACCCGAAAACTTTATAAAGTATGTTTTAGCCCTTCCAGCCTGATTTCGACATCTTGAATCCGTTTTTGACATCAGAAATTTATTTTGAGATCTTTTTAAGGCTGAAAATTCAGATTTAAATGTTTGGTTAAAGAATTTAAATAAGAAATTGGTTTTAATTATTTGTTTAGTTTATTTAAACATAGTTTCGATTTTAATAATTATAATTATTCTTAATTATAATTATTATATGATAAATTGAGATTTATAAAAAATGTTATTATGTTATGAAATAAGTTTTAAATTGGAATTATATGGATTTAATTTTAAACAGAGATAACACAAAGATTAAATATGAAATCATGCATCATAGCATATATGGATTTCTGATTTGGTTATTTGAACATCATTATTATGTTATGCATTATAGGTGCATCGAGTTCTCGAGCAATGCGGGGTAAGGAACCCGAGGGCCACCCGAGTTCACAGCAATGAGGTAAGTGCTAAAACCACTTACTTATATGTGTTTGATATGAACTTTGTGAAAATGCCAATCATGTTATATTGAGCTGTATAGACTAGAAATGAGATCTGATCACCTATAAGGTATGAACTGCTGTTATATGTTTTTGGATAAACTTTTTAGACCGATACTGAAGCCCAGTCAATTGGATATATGTGATATATGAATTGCTATGTTTGTGGTTCCTGAGTCAGTACTGAAATCTGGCCAGTTGAGTTATATGATCTGGTTTATATGATATATATGTTAAGGTTACCGGTAATGAAACCCGGTTATATGATTACATGAAGCATGTCGATATGACAAGTATGATTTACAAGTACATGTTCACAAAAATTAATAAGGCTGTTGTGATTATCGTTCCTAGTGTTGCAGATTTCACGGTTGAGAAACTACGGTTTCCTCTATGATTTGATGGAAAGGCCTACTGGTCTGATATGTTATAGAAAGACCTACGGGTCCTATACAATGAAGAATGATCTGGTGTATACTGCATATTAAAGATTGATCTGTGGATCCCTTTTTGACCGACGATATATTCCGGTCTTACAGGTTTGCTGGCTAGCTATAGTTACTGTTATACCGTGAAATTCCCGGGGCAACACTTGGTCGATAAATCACAACTAAAGAAAAAGGAATGACATGTCATTATGCATTTTTAAGATATGATTTTGATATATATGTTATATATGACTTAATATTGAACAGTGTTGATATATCTTTGATAAATTGCCATATTTGGTATATGATATTGCTATGTTTAGCACTTGCTGAGTTTGCGACTCACACAAATCGCACCATGTATTTTCAGGTCTGCTGTTTGAGTGAAGTACTGAGACTTCACTGGTCTACGCACAGGTCGGTAGAGTTGAAGCCTATGTCTCTCTCCCTCACACCACGACATCTGTATCTGCTGCATATGTGACACCCCCGACCAAAAGCATACGTCTTTTTGACGTCATTACACGCATTTTATGCATTTTTATTTAAATGCATCAGAGTATGACATGATATGTAACACCTCTTACTATATTTCTATGTCATAAAACAGGCCTTTTTTTAACGTACGTCTGATGACGTTACTTCCATTTTAATCTTTCCAACCATAGATATATCATATATATACCAATCACATTATTAGCATGTTAATATACAACATCTTTTTCACTTAAACCTAATAAGGTTTATTCGCCCATTCATAGCACTATAAACATATATAAGCATAACATACATTTTTACATATATCAACATATGGATATAACATTAGTTATTCCAAAAGCTATAAACATAGCACCATTATTTACATGCCAAAAACTGCATAAAATTATGCTTACAAAACCAAAGCATAAATCACACTATATGCAATATGTACAATATGAACTGTGAGAGGAGAGAGGCCTAGATTCCTGCTGGATCGACCTGTGCATAGGCGAGTGAAGCCTCAGTACCTCACTCTGACTGCAGACCTGAAAAACATATATTGCGATTTTGATGAGTCGCATACCCATTAAATGTAAACCACATTTAAACAATAATAACAATTAAGGCAATAATAGCATATAAAACCATAACATAAATTTATAACCATAAAAACCTGTTTACCCAAATAGCATCTCTGCCAAATTCCATCTCTGAGATAACCATCTCTATTATATAACTTCCACTGTTATATACTCCATATTTACAGTGTAACACACTTTACCAAATAAAACACTTTCAACATAATCACACCTCCATATGCAATAAGTGATATATGTCATGTTTTTCTCTTTTTATTAAATGGTTGTGATTAACGACTCGGTGATCTGCCCCGGGAATTTCACCTATCAAACACGGGCTGGACCAGCAGATGAGGGAGACTCGGAATGCCGTAAGTCATACCACTCAACAAATCACTAGGAGGAAGACCGGAATTAACCATCGGCCAAACCTCTCCCTGTAACCATATGAGGAAGACCGAAATTAACCATCGGCCAAACCTCTCACTAGATCCGAAGATCACACTGGATATAGGACCCGCAGGTCTTTCTATATCAAATAAGCCAGTAGGCTTTTCAGTAAAAACCCGTAGGAATTTACCAGGTGAAATCGCATACACTGGCCTCGGTAATCACAACACCTGTAATTATCCTGTG
>CANUEY010349429.1:0-41798 GCA_948099555.1 Croton setiger
TATTCATGACAGGGAACGGTACCAAAATCAATCTTGAACACTCCTAGTAGGAGGAATCAATCTTGAGTTTTCTAATTTTTGTTAAGTTTTCCAAATAAAAAGTATGAGTTTTCTAATTTTTGTTAATTTCTCCAAATAAACTCTCAATTTTCTGTAAACTCTTTTTAAATTTTCCGGAAAAGTTAAACTTTATCTTCTAATTGATACAATTTTGAAAATAGAGGGACCTTCAAGTCTATTAGGCCAAATCTCAGGGCCCAATAGTAATTACCCCTAACCATAATCAACTTGCTCACCTTTAAACTTATAAAATAATTTTCTTGTTTTAAGAAAAAAAAAAAAACAATCACACCTCAAAAAAACTAGAAATGAATTGTAAAGAATAAACCGACGAAGGAAGGAACATAAAGTTGCAATGCTTCTGCGCACCCATGAGTCACCTATTGAAACCAATTAAAAATTGAAAACCCATATGAAAAACTAACTAATTACTGATTTTAGAACCAATCGGAGACCATTTTACAAAGCGCGGTGGCAGTGAACTTTCTTTATTCAGTATCGTAACAGCCTCACCATCGTCACTGCCATCACCACCGCACCATCCTGCCTTCTCCCTCTCCCATCACCTACTGATACGATTCCTTCTTCAGCCACGATGATCGAACCATCTGCTCCATCGCTAGTCCAAGTACTCCGCCGCTGAAACGTACAACCACCATCGAAACCCAACAACACCAAACCCAAAAAATATAAATAGAATTATACAAACCCAGCCGGCGAGCTTTGATTTCTTGGTCTTTTAATTGAATAGGCTTAGCCAAGATTGAAAAGAAAAAGATGGGTTAGAGACTCTGAGCTACATTCAAATAAAAAGCTTGGATTTGTAATTTGCTTTTGAAAGAGACTAATGAGATTTTTTTTGGTTGTTAATAGGATTGATGAGAAGTCATTCTGGAATGGGAATGAATTTTGTTTTTTTTTTCATTTATTTTTTTATTTTTTGAAGTATAACTTTTTTAAAGGATAAAATTAATGTGAGTTACTACTAAATTATTTATTAACAGAAACAATACGTAAATTACTTTTAATAAAATAATGTGACTAATTAATATTTTTAATAATTAATTTATATATTAATATGTAAAAATCAATTTATTTATATGTAAAAATAATTTAGAATGTATAAAAATAATTTCCATTTATTTAATTTTTGAAATATTCTAAAAATTACTACTTGCTTAATTACATCTTGTATGAGGCAAAAGGCCGGATCTTTGAGCCCGAAAGGTCAATAGTCACGTAAAGGCCAGCCCAAATTAGTGACACCTTCAATAACTTATATTGATCCGTCTAGATTGTTTCATCCAACTAATCGCATCCGTCGATCTTACAAAGCCGAAGGACTCAAAGAAACCCTAAAATATGGTCTCTTCTATATAAAACGCGTCTCGCTTTTCTCTTCCCAAAGAACCTATGATCATTCTTTTCTTGCGTTGCGCTTGCTTCTGAGATTGATTTACTTCTATGATTGATTTTGATTTTGAATGGTTAATCGATCGATTGTAGTTTTTTCATTACGGTTTTGATTTTGACTTTTGTTCTTTTTAATTGTTTATCGATCGATTGGAGTTTAAAGAGGGCGATGATGATACATCCAAAGGCTTGTTTCTCATGAACATTCGCAGTGGCCGCCTAAGAGCTTTCGCCTTTCGCCGGGCTTGAGAGCGTATGCTGTTTTCATCCTTCCTTGGATGTCTGAGCCTCTCTCTCCTTCAAGTATATGATTTTCTATTTCGTAGTCGTTTTAATTGAATGCATTATATGTTCTTAAATCCTTTATCTTGATATTTTGATATGTTTATTTACTTTCGTGATTAGAGTTTAGCTATCTGAAATTTTGTGATGAGGGTTTATCTGTCTGCAAAAATGGTAGTACACACTATTGGGGACTTCACGTCTGCCCCTTTAGCAGGGCTTGGGTGCTTTAGGGATGAACAAGTCCCTAATATTTAACTCTAATCCACCTTATCACTTTGTCAGCAGTATTGTTGTTTGGTTTCTTGCTGATCATTAAAGGGTGGAAAATTTTTTTATTCAGTCATCATTGGATTGAATGTGTTTATTTGTTTTTGTTTGAGTTCTGTTCGCCCGAGCAATTATTATCGCATTAATGTTCTATTGTGTATTTAGCAAATTGATATGTTGATGATGATAAATCCATAGGCTTGTTTCTCAAAACATTCGCAGTGGCCGCCTAAGTGCTTTCGCCTTCGCCAGGCTTGAGAGCTCATGCTGCTTTACTCCTTCCTTGGATGTCTGAAACTGTTACTTTTTAAATATTAGATAAGATTGGCACTTTCTCTTTAACTGCTTTTTTTGTGTGTTGATGATGACTAATCCAAAGGCTTGTTTCTCAAGAACATTCGCAGTGGCCGCCTAAGAGCTTTCGCCTTCGCCAGGCTTGAGAGCTTGTGCTGCTTTTATCCTTCCTTGGATGTCTGAGACATTTATGCACTTCTAAAATATTATTCAATTCTTTCCTGCTGTAGGGTTTTATTTCTCAAGAACATTGCTTTTTGTTTTTTCTTTATAGGTTGTGTTATTTTGTATAGAATTAGTTTTTATTCTATTTTGTTAAAATTTGAAATTTATTTTAAATTTTTTATCTTTAATTCAATTGAACAAATTTAAATTAGAGAATATAAATTTAGTTATTCTATTGGAAATAGAAGAAAATGGTGATTCTGTAGCTGATACTAATTTTGAACTGCTGCTCTAACCCTGTTCGTTTGTGGAATTTAATGAACCTAGGTGCGTTCCTTTGTGGGATGATGTGTTTGGCCCTTGAAAACAGATTCCAGGAATTCAAAACTGGTGGTGGAAACAATTTATATTGTTCCATAATCATAGAACCATGACCCCTCATGATGTTTGGTTTTATACAATTTTGATATCTCTTTGAAGAATATGAAGTGCTGATCAAATTGGGATCTTATTTGTCAAATTAGCATGGAGTCTCCACTGGACATGTAGATTATATGAGTGAGTTAGACCTGTAGCTAGCGAACGGTGGAGGGGGGTGCTGGTGGACTCTTCCCTCTGGAAGTAAGTAAATAGTACTAGAACAGGCACCGTTTAGGTACCGAATAGTGCTCTCGGTTTGAGTTCCTCTCCTGGGAGATTCTTTTGAAGATTTGAGCGTTAAATAGTAATGCATGAGGATTTTAAATTCCCAGGCACAAAATATTAGTTTGGTAAGAAATTTGTATGTGAAAATGATCTCAGTTCTAGTATTTTCAAAGATTTGAGAGTAATTTTGATTTCATTTTTCATTTAATATTTTTTTTGCCAAATTTGTACTTGATGATTGAAACTCAACGATTCTAATCCTGTCCAGCTGTGCTTGAAAAAAAATAATACTCCTTTTATATGGTTAAATTGAGTTTATTATTTATACGAAAAAATACTCTATTTTATTAATATAAAAAATATTAATTGAGTTTATTATCTATATAGAAAAATTTGCTATTTTGATTAATATATTATATATTGTTAAATGGAAATAGAGATTAATTCTAAAAGTTAATTTATTAATTGCTAATGAGTTTTTTCAAAATAATATTCAAAATATTCTGTTTTGAAATTTTAATATTTCTTATTTTTTTAACAATATTAATTATTTATAAAAATACTATTTATTAATACTAAAATGTGTTCATTTTTTCTGATTTTTTATTATGATAAAAAGCTAATCATTCAATTTATAATATTCTAAAAATGAATAATATAATAAAATTTTTATTATATTAATAATTTATACAACTCCTCCGATGCAAAAAAATTAACTTTATATGTCTTCTTTTACATGTATCAATTAAAAATACTCATATTATTTGGAACTGGAGGAACAAGTTTGTCTTTGGGGGAAACAGTTTAATGGGCTTCTAATTCTGGGTGTTTTATGAGTCAGTTAACTAAGCAGATATGTTGTTCGAAGTTAGTGCAGGATTCTCCTGTAGTACGGTCTTGCTTGCAGGTAGCCTAGGTGTGTCCTCCCTCGTGGGGTTTTGCGGGATCATCTTGGCAGGTGGTTGTTGGGTTATTCTAGTAATTTGGGTTTTTGTTCGGTGCTTCAAGCCGGGTTATGGTGTTTGGTTCATGGACTTCGCTTAGCTTGGGATTGCGGCTACCGTCAATATGGATAGTCTTACGGCAGTGGAGTTAGTTATTCGAAGGCAAGTTGATCCTTCAGCTGTTTCGGGTTTATTGCAGCAAGTTAAAGGATTATTGAGGCGGGAGTGGATGGTCCAGGTTAGTCACTCTTAGCGTGAGGCTAATAAAGTTGCAGACTCACTTGCTGCTAGAGGTCACGTTCTGCAATATGGTCTGCATGTTTTTCATGAGCTCCCCTCTGATTTAAGTTTATTATTACATATGCTGCTAGAGGAATAACATCCACAAGAGTTTCTGCTGTTCAAGAATGAAGTTCATATCCCTTCCTAAAAATATCACAAATAAAATCAAAATAAAAAATAAATTTATAAATTTTAACAATTTGGGACTAGATTTTTTTTTTTTTTTTTTTTATATTTAGAATAAGATTGTATTGTTGTTATTGAAATTTATTTAGAATAAGATTTTATTTGATGCTTATTCGTTTCAACTCTTACTGGTTCTATACTATTTAGACCTATACTATCTACCATATTATATATATAAATTATCATTAAATTTGTTAATTTTCATATATTTTGAATAGAAAAATAAATTTATACAATATTAATAAAATTGAGCTATCCGCATCCTAGTTCTCTTTAAAAAGTGTTAACATATATTATTGGACTTCTAATTTTAAAAATAAAATTTTCCCACAAATTGTCCTCTAGTTTATACCATATTTTCCTTAATTTTCATGCTAATGATATACTAACTATGCAAAAATTAACTAGAATTGGTAAACCGAATCGTTGGTGAATCCAACAATTCATATTAAACTAGTACTAGTATGCACTTGTGAAAGACAAGTTATATAATTTCCAATAAAAGTAGAGTACTGCTGCTATCTTGCCAAATTCTTAAATCTAGATCAGGTTTTACCAAGAAAATACAAAGGGCATCAAGCTGGATTTAGCCGATGTTTGAAATTATTGGATTCATTTGCTTGATTTGAAAGTTTGGTTCAAATATTTAGCTTTATGTTGCAATTTGAATACTCGATTTAGAAGTTTGATTCGAATGAGAATTTGTTTACTTGTAAATTACTCCTAATATTTTTCAAATATGATTTGAATATTCAATTTGAATTGTAAATTGCTCATGAATAATTAGAGAATAATTTAAAACAAGTTATTTCAATAGAATTTGTTGAACTGTTTGCAAATGTTATGTTCGGTTTAGTTAAACAATCCTTTATCTTCATTGTCCCAAAATTTGAACTAGTTCCATTTTATTTTTCTCCCAAACTTAACATATTCCGAGTTTATATATATATATATATATATATATATAGGAGTCGATGTAAAAAATACGTGGACAAATAAATGTCGTTTGCCGAAAAATTATTGTCTCTCGATATGTTTTCTTATTTAACAAAATAATAATATAATATAATATGTTCATCCATCAAATAAAGAGTGTCCATTTTTAAAATTTTTGAAACACTTTTAACTTTTTTTTTTATCCATATATTGTCATAAATACCACCATTTTAAGTCTTTCCCTTTTTAATAAAAAAAAAAGATAAGTTTTTTCCTTTGTTTTGTTTTACAAAGAGTGTCACTTTCGCATAAATTTTCTTATTTTATTCTTTTAATTTCAAATAATATAATCAAATAAGGATATAACAGTAAATTACACTAAATATTTAAGAAAATAACATGTCTTATTATTTCTAAAAAGAAAACGTGACAATTTTTTTACATGAATATCGTATTAGTATTAGTTAAAAGAGTTAGACTAAATTACAAATTTTTGTAATTTGTCCAAAGTTTTATCAGATAATAACAAAAAATTAACAGAGGAACAAAATCATTTAATAGAAATAAATTCAGGAAAAAGAAATTATTTCAAAAATTAGAGAGAGAAAATAATAAATTATATTAAAATTCAAAGAAAAAAGATTGTAATTTTCCGTAGTTTATATATTATAATTTTAGGTAATGACATAATAATACTAGTCCATACTTGTGCCTTTTCCTTAGTAAAAATAATTATCATGCAACAACTATGATATTGTTTTTAATTAAAACACATGCAATAATAATGTAAATGTCTTTTTTGTTTATAAAAAATAAAAATAAACATGGTCAAGCCAACACAAAAATAATAATAATGTAAATGTCTTTTTTTGTTTATATAATGTCCACTATATTTTACAATCCCAAATGAAATGAATAATACCACTACCCCACATGTTCTTCAAATTTTATTTTCATTTTCCAAAAACAAATTTACCAAAAACTCAGCCACTGACATGTCTAGTTAAGTCATTTTCACAGAAGTTTGAGTTGCAGAGAGAAAGAATATTTGTCACCATTAAAGTTCTTTTCTTTATTTACCAAACTACTGTACTGCTGCTACTAAGCTACCTAAATCTTTAATCTTTAGTTTCCTTTACGAATTCTTCTTCAATCTTTAATTCTTTATCTCACATTCCAAAAAAGGGTTTTAAAGAAAGTTCCAAAACCCACTATCTCATCATTTCCTTACAGCTCATTATTTTGATTTGAACCCAAGAACCGCCTCTCTTTCTCTTTCTCTCTCTAAAGATATGAACTTTAAGTTTTTATTATTCTTCTTCTGCTCTTTTTCTACTTTGCTGCTTCTTGGTAAAAGTATCTTCTAATATGGCTAAGCGTGTTTACCAGGTTTGGAAGGGACGCAATGTAAGTTTTTCTTTCTTGCATTTTACTTTTTAATTCTTGTTTTAATTCTTTTTCCCCTCTTAATTTGGTGTGGGTTTTGCTTTGTTTGTCGAATTTCTTTTACGTTTTTGATTAATTGGTGAGGTGAGTATTTGAGTCTGGTGGATTAAATTCTTCAAAGTCTATGACAAATTTAAGCTTCTCATTTGACTTTGTTGAAAGTTGGAGATTCATAAGGAGTTAAGCTATATATATATATATATATATATATATATATATTTTTTTTTTTTTCAAATTTGAAGTTTATGGGTATAATTTCTGAATTTGTGCTATTCAAATATTTGTGAATGCCCAAAATAATTAGTATTGCTATGTTTTTTTCTTTTTGAGAGAGATTTATGTGTATATCACCTTAGTTCAAGGGTATATAATAATGGTGAGTTTACTTGCAATTGGGATGTTCTCTGCTTTGGACTCTTGCTTTCTGTTATATCTTAACCAATTTGTCAATTGCTCTATGTATTAGAGAGGTGATTTCAATGTTCTAATTTGGAAAAAGATGTTAAATTATATTGATGAATATTTTCCTTTGATGCAGATATTTGTTTTGAATGGGAGGCTTATTTTGGGTCCAGATGCCAAGTCATTGGTTGTTACCATATTGCTCATTGTGGTTCCTGTTATTATCTTCTGTACAAATGTCGCGAGGAACTTCCCCCACAAATTCCCTCAATACAATGCTGGCTATGTGATTCTGGCAGTAGCAATTCTGTTCACCGCTTATGTTAGTCCTTTTTTTTTACTTTTTGTTTAGAATATGGCTGAAACGTTAATTATCCATTTTGTATCGGAGGAATGGCTACTTGATGGACAGAAATGCTGGCTTGAACATCGTATGAGTTTTCACTGTTAAGTGGGGTTTGTGAAAACACAAGAAATACCAAATAAGATTTGAGTGCATTTTCCCTTTTTTTGAAAAGGTGAAAACTTACTGCCTAAGAATAGCTGTTTGAACATATGTTTCTACAATTTTCCTGAGAAGAGAAGAATCACGGATATGATGGGTATTTGAGAATCAAAATTTCTTGCTCTATAGTCTAAATGCTTCTATAAGCTCCATGCTTACTGTGTATCATCCTGTTTAGTGTGGTTATGGAATTTTTGTTTTTGTTGTTCATCCAATAGCTGTAACTTCTGGTTTCAATATAGGTATTGGTGCTTCTTCTCCTTACTTCAGCACGAGACCCTGGAATAGTCCCTCGCAATGCACATCCTCCTGAAGAAGATCTCTATGAATCCACAGTTTCACTTGATGTTGGCGGGCGACAAACTCCAACTCCTCGATTGCCAAGAACAAAAGACGTCCTTGTAAATGGAAAAATTGTGAAGGTCAAGTATTGTGAGACATGCATGTTATATCGCCCACCCCGATGCTCACATTGCTCTGTATGCGATAACTGCGTGGAGCGATTTGATCACCATTGCCCATGGGTTGGCCAATGCATTGGACTTGTAAGTAGTCTACAATTGGACAGCAAATATGGAATTTTTAAGTTTGATTCACTAACTAAAATAAAAAGTTCAAAACATTTAAGAAATTTATAGTTCCTAACTTTCTGATTTACGTGTCATTGTCATTCTAATCAATAGGGGATTAAATAATCTACTCAATATATGCCCCTGATTGGAATTCATTAACATGGAGCTCTTAACTTGTTCCATCTGCTGCTAAATTTTAGAACCATCCAAATTTTCTTTCAAATATCAGGAAATTCAAGAACACATTTTGTTAGAAAAAGTGATTGTTCTGCAATGTGGTGGAAAAATAAGGATCCCTTATTAATAGAGTTAGAACTCAGGTTTCAAAGCATGTGCATTCTAATTAAGTTTACTGCTCTTGTATGTTTGCAGCGCAACTACCGATATTTCTTTATGTTTGTTTCTTCATCAGCTCTTCTATGCATCTTTATATTTGCAATGTCAGCTGTGAATATTAAATTTCTATTGGATGATTATGGAACTGTTTGGAAAGCAATGAAAGAGTCACCTGCATCCGTGATACTAATGGGTTACTGCTTCTTTTTCCTATGGTTCGTCGGTGGCCTCACCTGCTTCCATCTTTATCTTATAGCAAGAAACCAGGTCATTTTCAATCAAATGTGTATTAGATTTCTTTCCATTTCCTACACTTCTCTGACAAATTAACAATATCTTCAGACCACGTATGAAAACTTTCGATATGGAGCACGCAATGGCCCCAATGTTTATAACAGGGGATGCCTAAGTAATTTTCTCGAGGTATTCTGTACCAAGATGAAACCTTCAAGAAACAATTTTCAGGCACATATACAAGAAATGATTCCAATGCCATCCCTTCGCCTTCCTCGAGAGGTCAACATGGATTATACAGATGGTAATTACCGAAGAGCAAAAGTAGAAGATAATCTAGAAATTGACAATGATCTTTCCAAGATATCTGAGCGCCGGAGCGATGAAGCAGCTGGCCGCAGCTGAAGTTGATAGGCAAAAGATATTAAATTTGTCTGGTTTGGGAATGAGAGATCAGTGTTTCTGCGAAAGGCCAAGCTTCAGAGACCTGTGAGTTTCTTCTAGCAATATTTATACAGCCTAAAATGGAAAAACTCCAACCTGCTGTTCATATTAGTTGATTTTTTTCCCCTTTATAAATTTAATTTGAATACAGTTGATGGTGGTGCATGTTAACTAGTTTGGGAATGCATGTATACTATGAGGGAGGAGGGAGCTATTTGAAAGCTTCCCCCATTAGATATAGGTGAGGGATTACATACACCTGAAGGAACTTTAATGTTTGATGTTCAACAAAACCTTATCTTACCCTACAAGTGCATTTCACTTCAGAGAGTTTTTTTTTTCTTGGAGAAATTGGAGTATTTGGTTTTAGATATTTGTTCTTTTTTATTGTTATATTTTTTATTATTTTAAATGGCATAATTGTACGAAATCAATTTTTTTTTATTATATTTTTATTTTGGTATCTAGGATAGAGATTTTCGTTTTGAGATTTTGTTTGTATATTTTACTTTTACCAATGAGGGATTAATTTTATGATTTAGAAGAGTAAATATATATTATTGGTTTTTAATTTTTAAAGTTAAAATGAATGCAGTTAGGTTAAATTAAATTATTATTAGTAGGAATATTTACTTATTTATACATTTAAAGGAAAAATGACAATTATTTCTCCGTGTTTTGTTATAATATATTATTTGTGTTTTTTGAAATTAAATTTTTATTGCTTTATTTTGTTTTTGCTATATTATTATACCTTTCGGTTAAAAAATAAGCAATTCTCTGTTGGTCACTTTATAAAATTTTAAGAAATATGGTCTATATTACTACTTATTTTAAATAATAAAATGTAGAAACACAAAACTGCATCTTCAGTTTGGCATGAGGGAGACATCCGACAACTTCCAGTGATCCTTTGCCACCAATCCGGATACACTAGAATCCTCTCCCTTCCCTCTTCGATTTGGTTTAATGGTTGGCCATGGAAGTTGAAAAACTCAAAATCGGATTTCTTCAATTTCGAGCAACGCAAACGATCAGTCCCAGCTTCAAAATCTTGAATTTTCTCAATTAGAAACGATCAATTGAAAAACTCAATCTCCAAGTCGAAAATTGCTAACGATTAAGCAAAATATATGCAATCAAACAGAGAAACAATGAAACTGAAAGTACTATAAATCGATTTGTAGGAATCAAATAAGAATTACAAGCTGATATACTATCAACATCCGAATGGACAAAGAATATCACTTTTCAGTAATGATCTTCTTATGTCGTTTCAAATAGCGCACAAGCATTTTTGCAGGTGCGTGGATAAATATAACACGCGTTTGACAGATCAATTATAATTCCTCAGTACCAATGGTGAAACTCTCTTCAAGGATTCACATACCTTAAGCAAATCAGCTTCTGAATGCCCAGCTGACACAAACAATTTGATTCCAACAGGCAAAGTGCATTTATCAACTGATGATCTCTTTGAAAGTACTACAAATACAGAATCTTCCTTCAATGCTTGAAAAATCACAAACAATAGGCAAGTAAACACAGGACTGTGCAAATGAAATGTGGAACTATAGTGAACAAGGACCGGTCACTGACTCAGTCGGCAATTTCTTGAAGCAGTTTTAGGTCTCTTTTGTGGAACCTGTGGATTTCTCTAGTCTGAGAAACACAATAGGAGATTCTGGATTGCCCGCGATAGAAAAGCCCAACCCTGAAATCGCAAAGTAATTTACAGTTTAAGAGTAGCAACAAAAATTTATATAACCATTTGCACTGGTCCCAAAAACAAAAACATAAATCCAACAATATATTTTATCCAAGCAAAACAGAAGTGAAATGCCGAAAGCTTGATTATTAAAATGGCCACATTTATCTAATAATTCTATGAAACTTTATAAAACATGATATGTAACCTCCATATGATTCTTCAAATCTATAACAAGAACCAGAATTCTAGATCCTCTAAGCACAAGCATGTTCAAATTTCTGTTCTGGTGCTTGCATTTGTATCCATAGGTAAATAGGATGACAATGTTTTTATTCTATTAAATACTAAAATTAAGTGGAATGCTATAAATCTCGCTCGAGGTTCGAGGATGTGACGAAAATGAAATGAACTACACAACTCAAATATAGAACAAACACCAAATTAGCTTATGCAGTTGCACAAACTGGGGAAAGAGAGGAAACTAAAATACAAAACTAATGGCACAAGGAAACCAAATTAGAACCAACCTTTCCCCAATACAGCAATGTTTTCTTTCAGCTTGATTACTAAAGTGGGATTATCCTCCAGGACATCGATGCCAGTAATTGCAGCACTTGCAAGATATGGAGACAAAGAAGCCAAAAACGTATACCCAGAGCTGCTCAATGGCTGCAACAATTTAGCAAAAGCTACATTAAGAATTGGGAAACAAACAAGCCATTATAATTTAACATAATGGGTATAAGGTCATTCAACAATTAAAATTATCCAACTTTTAAAACAATGGTTGTTCACTAGCTAGAAATGTATTCATACTTGATGCTCAATGATTCTAGCAGTTCCAGTGCCGAATCCTCCTTCAGTTGCTAATGCATGACCCCATAGCCGCAATTATAATATCTATCTTCTCAACCTGAAACCCCTCAACCTCATAAATGTATTTTAATTACAGAGTTCAGTATTCAACAAAAAGGGGAGTTTAATGTCGTCAAAACATACTGGACAGCATACTATTCAGTAAGGCCTTTTCCAGATCTGCCAAGCACACCAAATGAATAGCTCTCATCCAACAAAACACGGAAGTGATATTTCTCCTTCAATCTGATGATTTTGTCTAATGGAGCTATTTATTCAGAGTTCTGAAGATTTCAAGATTAATACAATAACCTCCCAATAACTCATCTTCACTTTTCTAAAATAAATAACATTATACAAAGGAAAAGCAAAACATCTACAGACCAAAGTAATAGCATGAAACTCGCATAAAACACTATGTTAGGTGGAAACCAGATCAGGCACAATAAGAAATCACTCGTTTGCCAATTAATATAAACAATAGAAGAAGTGACTAGTTAGAGTTATTTTACATATTATGCCATGCATTATGGAAATGGTAAACCAATTCTGCATATTTCTAACACAACTTGTTCGATGCTTCATTGGGACCAGGATGTTAAAGATTATGAAGACAAACTGACAAAATTACCTAGTATATTAATTCTTCCATGATGTAACAACGACGCAATTTCTTGGCACGCTTATTCTCTGCAGTGACTGTCTCCAATGCATGTCGTAGAGATGGCATGTCATTATGCTTAACATAAATGATGGTACTTCTAGAAAGATAAAGGCCATTCTGAATTCCCCGATGGATACAACTTATAGAAGGGATACAAACAGATGCGCCATTCGATCAAGCTACAAGCTTAATCAGACAAGACCAAAGCAACAATTTTTATCAACTGTTCTCCACAGAGAGATGACCAATAGACAGTTGAGTCAAGATTTACTCTCACAACTATTGTATCTCCTTTTTTGCAAAAACAAGGAATTGTACTGAATGTAGTGGAAAGTCCAGATGAATATAGAATTGAATTAGGAGTTCCCAAGAACTTTGCTATTCTTGCCTCGCAATAAAGGTGGACATCTAAGGAAAAGAAAATTGTAACTTTGTTAGAGGTTAAACATTATATATATTCCTAGGTGCTTCAAGGATCATCCAACTATTATTATGAGTGATTTGACACATATAAAACTAAAACGCAGAACATTGGTATACATTAATACCATAATAAAAAGACATTCAGAATAGCTATTGTAATTGGACAATTAGGACAGCCCAACTAGCCAGATAAAAAATTGGTTTTTCTTTGTAGAAAGAGAAAAGAAAACACCAGCAAGCAAAAATGTTCAGAATAACAGAATAAGCTTAAACTAAATAAGTACAAGAATATGCACCCTTCCAATACCGGAGGCTCAGATTGCATATCTTCTGAAATAGCAGGAATAAGGGGTTCCGGAACCCATACATCACATAGCTCATCTATTTCCTGCACAAGTTAGAAATACATTTTTCTTTATGAGTTTTAAATTTTAAATAGGCATGGGATGATCAACATTAGAACAGATGGTGCAAAACAGCAATCATGCAAGAGGTTAAAGTACCATAAAGAAATCAAAAAAGCTAAATTGAGTATCAAAGAGTACTCTTAAGAAGAACATAACAAGATTACAGTGCAAAATAATCAAAGCAACATGTCATCACTCATCAACACTAGATTATCATGCAACAGTCAACGAAGGCAGCAATAGAAGTACTTTATAAGCCTGAGAATGATCACTGACAAGAAATCAGATAGAGGATACGGTCAAAATGACCACTATGCAGATAATGAAATTTCATTATAAAGGAATGAAGTTCTACAAAACAAAAACTAAAAAATGCGACTTTACTCTGGTGTTTTTGAAGAAGTATCTCCATTTATTTATTTAGAATATTTGCATTTAAAGCATAAGTCATCTTCCACACTGACCTTTTTTTTGTTAATGGTCGCTTGGGGGGCTTGTAACTTTTCTGGGTTAGCAGGAAAAGTATGACCACCAAAAGAAGACCCTCAACAAAAAGATGTCCTATAATAAAACCACAAACAAAAACATCTTAATCATCAAAATTCACAAATAAACAGCAAGAAGAAGCATAAGGAAAAGCAAAAAACACCAAAAAGTTAGTCACCTCCAATTTGAACCCCAAAAACTACAGCTCGAGCAGATGGAGCATCCAAAGCCGGGTGATTTCCAATTGTACAGTCAATTTTTTAAATGTGGACAGAATAGTGTGATTTATTTTAAATGTGGACAAATGTACGGAATTCGCATATATCATATGCAAACTATTAATAGTTCGCATAAAACTAATGCGACCTTCGATCTAGGAACTACATTCGGAAGATAATCCCTCACTTACGGGAGGCGTAGGAAAAAGCTGACCCTGATGGAATCCATTGTCCTCCGCAAGTAAAACGGATTCGCTTATAGGCTTGGACAAGCTTCTGGAATGACAGTATCCCAAGATCACATTCAGGTCAAATGCCGTTATTGACACCAATTTTTTTCAAATGAAACTAGTTGTATTCACAGCAAAAATCTTGGGGAATGTTCTATCCCCGAAATAACAAATTTTGCAATTTTAATTTCCCTTGTAATGCTTAGTAGTAAAATAGGAAAATCAAAATCAATGTAATGGAATTAATTTGTTAATAAAGCTTGAATTTTTTAAAAATTATTCTTTATCTGTCATTTTTAATTTTATGTCTTTATCTTTAAAATGATTCAAATCATTGAATAATTTAGAATGAAAAAATGAGGAGAAGGAGACGTCTGTTCTAAGGTTTGTAACGGGTTCGCATACAACTTATGTAAACTCCTTAACGACGCCACGCCCATTAATAACGTCATTAATACTATGTCTGCTCATAATTTGCATATATTTTATACGAACTACTGATTAAAATAATTAAAAAAAAAGTTCGTATACAGTTTATGCAAAATAAACTAGGTCGCATAAGTTTTAATGCGAACACTGTATTCAATTTAAATTTTTAACACTCCTTTATAAATAACCCCCTTATATCGTGTATATGCAAAGTGTTGTGTGTGTTTGGCCCAGTTTTTGTTTTATGTTTTTTTTTTTCTTCTGTAAGAACGACGTCATTTGAATAAGAAATAAAACAAAAAATTATAAACTGTAAAGCACACCGTTTCACTAAAAACTCAATCTCCCTTTACATTTTCTTCTTCTCTCCTCCTGTCTCCTTCTCAGCCGCCAACAATAAACGGGGGTGCTGGATCAACCCGAACTCATTTTCGGGTTTCTTGTGTCGGGGTTTAAACGATTCTTATTGGTACAGTAAAACTAAAACAAAGCATTTTCTGTTCTTTTGGTCTCTCCCCCAAATTTTAAAACGTTCTTCTTAGGGTTCATCTGATTGCTATCAACCTCTATAGATCTTCGATTCAAGATGGTAAGTCTCTTCATCTTTCTTTTACTCAGATCTGCAATTTACGGTTTAATCCTTTTTTGTGTTGTTGGTTTCTTGGTAAACGTAGGAGGGCAAAGCGAATTTAGAGTCGGCGATAGAGCAGTTACAGAATCTCGAGAAGCAGATGAGGCTTACCGGTGACGTCGCCGGGACTAAGAAGGCCGTTGTTGATATTCTTCAACTTTGCTTCGAAGCAAAAGACTGGAAGACCTTGAATGACCAAATACTCCTTTTATCGAAGAAACGTGGTCAACTCAAGCAGGTAATGTGTAAAACTGCTGTGAACTTTGTGTTACTTGCACTGATATATTTTTTTATTATTATTTGTTTATATCAATTTGAATTGAGTATTCATAAGGTAGAATTTGTTGTTGCTACTGAGAATTACGTTGAGAGCAATAATTGCAATTTCCCGAAGCCAAGTTTGCATAATTTGCTTTCATTTCTACATTTTCTTTATAACCATTGAAGCTTATTGTGAAAGCAGGGAAAAAAAATTAAAACAATGTGAATTTCATTTGTTAATATAGTATTGTAGTAATGTCATTGTTTTAGCTTGGCTCTATTTGTGATTCATTCTGTTATATATCCTTCTGTTATATGATTCTATTAGTAATATTCATCCGGTATGTGTTTATTGCAGGCGGTTACTGCAATGGTCCAGCAAGCAATGCAGTATATTGACCAAACACCGGATCTCGATACTCGAATCGAACTCATTAAGACACTTAATTCTGTTTCTGCTGGCAAGGTAAGCTATCTTCTAAACAATGGTTTGATTATCCAAAATTTTTTGTAGGTGTGCAATTTCTTATTTACATTGTCTATTGTTTTACTGAGCTTTCCTATGTTATAGATTTATGTTGAAATTGAGAGAGCTCGGTTGATAAAGAAACTGGCAAAGATCAAGGAGGAACAGGGGCTTATAGCTGAAGCTGCAGATCTCATGCAAGAAGTTGCAGTAAGTTTTAGGCTTCTTTATGGCAATAGTCCTCTCTGTTTTCAGTGGGGAATTGATTCATCTATTTGTGAGCATATCCACCTTTAATGGCGTTTTGTATTTTTTTCTTACTTTGCAATTTTCTGGCTTACAGGTGGAAACATTTGGTGCCATGGCAAAAACAGAGAAAATTGCTTTCATTCTTGAGCAAGTATGTGCCTTTTATTTTCTGTGAATTTAGTACTCTCACATCAAGAGCAATTTCTAGATGCAATGGTAGAAATCTTGGATGGAAATCAACAAAGAACATGCCTTTTGTAATATTTATTAGATCTTGCTTCCATCAAAATTAATGGAATCATTGTTTTTTAAGATGTATAATATAATACCTCAGAGAGTTATTGCATATTTTTCATGACTTTAATTCGTTATCAACTTTTTGGTGATTATTTTGCAGGTTCGTCTCTGCCTAGATCGCCAGGATTATGTTCGTGCACAGATTCTCTCGAGGAAGATTAGTCCAAGAGTATTTGATATTGATCCTTCCAAAGAAAAGAAGAAACCCAAGGAGGGTGATAATGTTGTTGAAGAAGCTCCTGCTGATATACCATCATTGTTAGAGTTAAAGCGGATATACTATGAATTAATGATACGGTATTTTGTTTTCCCCATCTTGCATCATCTTCTTTTGGATAATCCTTAGTGTCTTTAGATCTTCACTTCAACTATCATACCGAAGTATTGATATTTTTGCTTGATATTGGTCTATTTGTGCATCACTCACAACAATTGCTTTCATCTCTGGTTCATCTGATCTATTCATTGACTATTGTCCATCTAGGATTATCTTTTCTCTGATTAAGAATATTAATAATGCATATGTTCACGTAAAGTATTTGCAAGTTTTGTACTCTACATGTGTTTGAGGTTTCATTTGTAGGAGTTGACTGTTAATCATTTAGTTTTAGCTTATCTGTACGAAAAACTAAATTAATTGAATTGCATATACTGAGAGCTGTCATGGAAAGTAGCCTATCTGCAAACCTTAGTTTTGAAGGGTTTCAAATTTACAACCAGAAGTGTGAAACACTATTTGAGTGTTTTATGTGCTTTGGCTTTTACATTTATGTTAAGTTTCAAGGTTTTGGTGTCTCTACCAGTCTGCTCATGATATCTTCCACCGAGGGGTTTATGCAATCTCCAGTATCACAGTACTCGCTCATATGTTATTAGTGGAACTTGTTTTGAACCATTGGAATCCCATTTTCATTTTTTTTTCCCCAGATGCAATGTTGATTGATCTTTTGAAAGCTTTATGTTTAAGCTGTGCGCCCTTTGTAGCTTTGAAAATCATTGCTTTATGTAACAGTTGGTACATCTCGTTTTTGCTGTCACTGGATAACCATATCTTACACTTATATCTGCACTCTTTCTAGGTATTACACCCATAACAATGATTATCTTGAAATATGCCGTTGCTACAAGGCAATATATGAAATCCCATCTGTAAAGGATAATCCAGCTCAGTGGATTCCAGTAAGTGTTTGTATTTTGTACATGCATATTTTGTCCAGATTATTTGAGTTCTACTGGAGTGTTCTCATATCTTGTAGGTTCTGAGGAAAATTTGTTGGTACTTGGTACTGGCGCCACATGATCCGATGCAATCAAGCCTATTGAATTCCACCTTGGAGGATAAAAATCTTTCTGAAATTCCAAAGTTCAAGTATGTATTAGTAAAATTATTTAGTACTCTGCTTTAATAATTTAATTTGCAAAGCTTTAATGTGCTTATTCATGTTGCGCTTGACCATAGAGTGCTTTTGAAACAATTGGTGACAATGGAGGTTGTCCAATGGACATCTCTTTGGAATACATACAATGAGGAGTTTGAAGCTGAGAAGGGCTTGCTGGGAGGCTCTTTGGGTGACAAAGCAGCTGATGATTTGAAGCAAAGAATCATTGAACACGTGAGTTTGTTTTCCTTGTTCTCTTTTGTCCTTAGAAAACAGTATTTCTTTTCTTTGATTTAGCTTTGATGTTGTTCATTTCTAACATGTTTTTTGTTTTTTGTTTTTTGTTTTTTTTTTTTTTTTTCAGAATATCCTTGTTGTTTCCAAGTACTATTCAAGGATTACAGTGAAGAGGCTTGCAGAATTGTTGTGTCTCAGTGTACAGGTTTGTTCATCTTTCGATGTTCTGCATTTCTTCATTATCCAATACACTTTTGTAACATATTATGCGGATGCACATGTCATTGCATAGGTTCCTATGTTGTGTGTCAGTGTACAGGTTTGTTCATCTTTTGATGTTCTGGATTTCTTCCTTATCCTTGTTTTTACTATAATGCTGTCTTTGTTCATTCCGAATATGTTTTTTCATGCTACCCGTTATTTCCAAGATGCTGCTTGTTTCTGTGATTTTAGTATCCAATAAAATATTATATCTTCCTGGTCTAAAAGAATCCTGTAAGTTCTGATTGCTACAGTTCAGTTTAGCTTCTTGTCTTGCTTAATATTGTTATTGTTTGGCATTGATTAGTAAGTTTTGGCATTCAGTGGAAGTTTGCAGCTCTGAGTACTATGCCTTCAACTAAAGCATGTGCTGTGCCATTCTTGTTATTTTACAGGCTGAAGCTTTCTTTTACTTCCACTTGATGTATGCGGTCCTTGGAATTAATTATTTTGTTGCAAGTTCAAGACTGGATATAGGTTTTGGATGATATATGTATTTGCATTGCTGGAAAATATCTTGGCTGGATTTGGTTCTTTGTGATTTCATTTCTGCTGTTTTTCTAGCATACAACACTTGGAACTATAGATATAATGTCAGGGTGGTTTTTCTAGCATACAACACTTGGACCTAGAGATGTAATGTCAGGGTGACTGAGCTAAAATTATGATACTCGAATACATTTAAATTTCCGCAAATTTAATTTCAAAATATCGGACCATGATTTTGATGCTTACAATATATAGCAATAACAACCGTTTTTGATTAGAAATTGACAGGCAAATATAGTTTGCAATTGGGAGCTGTGTGGGAATATGCCTGATATGAGTTTGGTGCTTTATCTTTGTTTAGATGTTTTATATATTTGAAGATTTCATGAATTCTTTAGTATGATAGTTCACAACATAGTATTGAAAGAATTTTTCTTGTTTGATGGTCATTTCTCTGCGTTATATAGGAAGCTGAGAAGCACCTCTCAGAGATGGTAGTGTCAAAAGCACTAGTTGCAAAGATGGATAGACCAATGGGGATAGTTTGCTTCCAGGCGGCAAAGGATAGCAACGACATTCTCAACTCATGGGCAATGAATTTGGAGAAGCTGCTTGATCTTGTCGAGAAGAGTTGCCACCAAATACACAAGGAAACCATGGTGCACAAAGCCGTGCTGAAGGTTTGAAAGAGATGATTTCAGCCATCATCACTTCACAAAATTCTTGTATGTCTCAATGTATTTGTGTTTGCTATCCATGTTTATTTGATTACAAATTGGCTCAGGTTGAACTTTTGCCTTGCAGGCAGGCTAAGGGTGATGAGAAAATATATGAATTTTATGCGTAGTGAAGTTGGATTATGCTTTCGGTAGGATTAAGATTTTGTTGTACCCACTGACTAATGCGATGGAACCCACCTAAAGGGCTTTTGTCTTATAGCAGTGGATAGAAATTCCTTTAGCGGTTTGTTTAAGATTGATTTCCTTGGTTTTATTTTATTACATTTCATTTTAATATTGAACTGGTATTCTTTAATCAATTTGACAATTGCTATTGACATTTTTATTGGACTTTAGGTATAGCAAGTGGATGTTTAGTTCAAATGAATTAACAAAGTAATTTTGACCAGCATAGTAGAGTATTATAGACCCAGATTCAGATTCTTCACTCCTTTGCATCTATTAGAATCAGCAAGGCCGCCTTTTCGGGTATTTGATTTTTGGTTTGTTTTCTCCACAAGTCAACTTTTCATTAGATGTCAGTATTTCCACTTGACCCATGTACGCAATCCCTGTTAAAAGAAGCGTGAGCATTATTCAGAGGTTGGATTGTGTATGAGCTCAAATAATCTTAAATTTAAATTTGTATGCTAATCAAGCATAATTGTGTGTGTCTGATCCAATGAGAATCAGGTATAATACATTCACCAAAGTTGGTAGACTAATTAAAACTTGATATGCAGTTACACTCCCAATTTTGTTAGTATTCCTTGTATGGTCTCTGCCGGTTCATGATTCTATAAATGATGAAATGGAACTGAACCGCCAGTTTTTTTATGCAACAGTGACAGTTTTTCAAAATGTGTCTGAACTATTGTTTAACTTTTTCCAATTTTTGTAAAACGCATCTAAATATGAAATGGAGCTTTTGGTTTTGTGTGATTATAGTATCAAATGATGGAACCATAATTGGTTATGCAATAGTTAAAGTTAAATTTCTTGGTCAGTTTTTGATGGTTGAAAATGTAATTTAGTTTAGCCTATTCATGGTTAAGCAATCTCTTGAATGCCTCCGATTTAGAACAATTGATTGAAAATACCTTGCGAGGGATCTATATTTATCGTTAGACGTAGAGCTGAAACAATTTGCATAATCGTAATTTACTCGTTTAGTTTATAAGCTGTAAAAAAAGCAACAACTTCTCTTAAACATGAATAGGACAATGATACATTGTAATAAGTACACTGTTGGGAATCAAATTATTTTAGACTATATATATAATAGCAATTCAAATGTCGAAATTGCACTTCACTGCGCATTTGATGTGGTGACAATCAAATGGATAAAATTACAACAAAATGTACAAAATTAGATTCAAACAAAAAATATAAATTTTTGTAACGGAAATGTGAGATCCTAACCTCCTACAAAACAATTGAACTGAGAATAAATAACAAGCCAAACAAAAACCTATGGAACTGATGGTCAAAAATATGGTAAAGTTTCAAAAAAAAAATTTAAATTTTTCTTTATTAATCCGTGTCCCATGTAATGGTCCACGAACTCTAGTATCTGCCTCTGCGTCGTGGCTTTCCCTCCCAATAATGCTTTTCCAATTCGAACTTGGGCGCTTTTACCACGGCATCGAAAGAGTTGGTTGATATAAAATTTATTAGTTTCTCATTATCTGGATGAATAAGTATTATAATGGCCACAATCTGACCACGGTGCTGGCACAGCATCACTACCACCACCACCTCCAACGCTCTCATTAGTGTTCGCAGGCTGCGAAGCTGAAAAAATCCGAGGAAACGAAGGTTGTGCAGATGGGGAAGAAAAAGTAGCAGAAGAAGCAAAAGTAGAAGCTTGAAAATGAGAAGATGCATTTGAAAGCATTTGGTCATAAAGACTAATAGGCTGGCTCTGATATCCTCCAATACCCAAACATAATTGATTGTTTGAAATTTGAGGAGAATTAGAAATTGGCAAGTGGGTTGTGATCGGGGGTGGTGGTGGTCGGAGTCTTACATTTTCCGGGAAGTTAAGTTTGGCTTTGCTACCTCTAAATCTAAGAGCAGCTTCATCATAAGCTCTAGCTGCAGCCTCAGCAGTATCAAATGTGCCTAACCAAACTCTTGCTGCTTTAAAAGGATCTCTAATTTCTGCTGCCCATTTTCCCCATGGCCTTTGTCTAACTCCTCTGTATTTTCTGCTCCGCTCTTCTGTAACACCACCTTCTTTGTGCTCGTATATATGTGTTTCTGTTCCGGTCACTTTTGAAGCTGTTTTAATAAAAGAATCATTGGTAATGATAAAAAAAAAAATCCATTTTTTCAAAAAATAAAAAACTAAAGAAAATTACTCTTCCATTAAAGTTAGTAGTAGTTACCTGTTTCAGGATGATTAAAAGATTTAGCAAGCTTTCTAAGTTCGATCAATCCTTCTTCTTCTTCTCCTTCTCGTCCTCTCTTATAGTTAGGTCCGCCGCTAGAAGAAGTAGAGCAATTCGCTTCATTATTGATCAAAGAATCATCATTATTATTATTAGTAGGTTGAGGTATCTGTCCAGTGACAACATGAGTTAAAGCAGAAACCATAGTTGACATTTCTGTTTCTCTGCTCAACCCAGAAAGCATAGATAAAAATGGAGTCTGTTGGTGCTGCAGCTGCTGATTATTAGTATTATTTTCTCGTTGCAGACTCATCAATGGGTGATATTCATAAACCCATTCTTGAAAACCCCTTTTAGTATCTTTATCTCTTTGATTCGCCACCTTTAGAATGCACATGAAAAATTTAAACTACTTTCAAAGCTTATTTAAGAAAATTAGAAAATTAAACACTCAACACCGCTTGGCTATAGGCCTTTGACATGTATATATATAGATCATGAAATAATAAAAGGCGGTTCTTTGGCATTAATTAAGCACAACTTGAAATTGAAGCAAATTTTAAAAAAAAGACATTCGAAAGTTGTTTGTTGTGTCACAAGTGGGTTAAGTAGGAAGGAATGTTGTTGTGTTGGAGTCAAAGTTGAAATTGAGTTTTGAAATGTGAAAGAAGAAGGAAGGGTTTGTTTTGAAGTCGGTGTTGAAGAGAGGCGGAGGAGGAGTGTGGAATCAGTTTGGTTCGGCCGACAGACTTAACACAAGTCGGCCCTGTAAGAATGCGAACGAACTTGTTTAATGTTGTATTTTTTAATTATTTTTTTTTAATATAAAAAAATTGCTTTCATACCTCCATTAGTAGTCTCATATTTGTTTAATAATAAATATTTTCTAATCTCTTACAAATTGAATGACCACTTGTATTATTGTCTCAAATCTGATTTACTTCAACTTTGACTAATAAATTATTAAAAATTATAGTAAAAAGTTTGCCTCGTGATAACAAACATTAGCATATTACAAATTTATTCTTGCGGTTTCTCTTAACTTATATTTTTGTCTTTTAAAAGATTTTTTTTTTAAATTTATTTAGAAAAATTATAACTGGCAAAAAAATAATAATTCATGTCTTGTTTGAACTGTTTCTTTATTTTGATTACAAGTATAATATTAGTTTTAACTTAAATAACGTATATTTTTTAAAATGCTAAAATATTATTTGAATAACCGATTAATTTTTTAGTTTTTTAGTATATTGATGTTATTTCAGTCAAAATTAGTGATATATTTATAATTATGACAAAAACAATTCAGATAAGATATTATTTTTCTAAAACAATATAATTTTTTAAAAAATGAAAAAAAATCTTTTTAAAAAAATATATAGATAAAAATATAAATTAAATAAAATATAGGAATAAAAGTATAATTTTCTTAACATGATCGAGTTTCAAGAATTATAATAAAAGGATCTATGTGTAAACAAAAAAAAAAAAAGTTATTAATCGAACTTTTCTATTGTTTGAGTTGGGTACGTATGAATCCAATCTTACTAACACATAACAATTCAAATTTTTTTTTTTTCCCAAAACACGCTTAGGGATGATTATAGATTAGCGTCTCAACATTCTTAAATATTCTGATTTAATGTAAATTTAAAATGTTTCAAATTAAATAATATATAAAAGTATTAGAACATGTGTGTATAGCTATAATCCAACTAAGTTTAAGACCAGGAGATACTAATATTGCTGACACAGTCAAAAGATTGAGTTGGATAAACATCACCTTGCCAGCACATACTTGTTCAACATAATTTGTATTTTTTATCTTTTCTAGCAGTTTGTTTCTATTTTTTCTTCTCTTCCTTTCAATAAGTTTTAAATATATTTTTGGTTGTATCAGTTTATTCATTTGTAATTTTTGTCTTCTATTATGGTATCTGTATCTTTTATATGGTTTTTAATTTATTTATGTCTTTTTTTATTTAATTTTAGTTATTTGAAAAAAAAAATTATTAATTTATTTTGTTTGGAACTTCGAGATATTCAAGTGTATTTATTGATTTCTATCGATAAAACCTGATAGTGCGGTATTTTTCTCTATCAATATACTTTTGTGTGTTTTAGATGCTGTCAATTTTAAAAAGCATATGATTTTCAGGAACACTATTATAAAAATATTATTTTATTATCCAATATGAAGGACCAATTTTTTTTACCTCCGAAAATTAATCACTTATGCTATAATTTGAATCAATTTTTATTATTTGTACATTTTCTTTTTATGAAAATGTGATTATACTATTATTAATTGAGTGTGAAGCATTATCCTTCTAAAGAGCAATAGAAAGAATATATGCAAAATATTCTTTATACATATGCTGTAGGGAGTTTGATGTAAGTGATAGTTTGCACTAGACTAGTAGATTTCTTTCAAATCCAGGAAAATAGTATTGGAATGCAGTTAAATGAATTTTGAGATATCTTTGTGGTTCTTCAAGTTTGAAGTTATGTTTTGTGATTGGAAAGCATGTGCTCTATGGTTATACAAATTCCGATATTGACTCAAGAAAGTCTACTTCTAGTTACATGATCAATTTTTCAGGGGGGAGTAGTGGCCGTGGCATGGCAATCCAGGTTGCAGAAGCTTATTGCTTTGTCTACTACAAAGGCTGAATTCATTGCATCCACTAAAGCATACAAGGAGTTGCTATGGATAAAGAAGCTTATGAATAAGTTTAGGTTTACTCAAAAGAGATATGTTCAATTTTGTGATAGTCAAAGTGCGATTCATCTTAGTAAAAATTTTATTTTTCATGATAGATCTAAACATATTGATGTGAGATATCATTGATATTTTAAATTCTAAGTCAATTGAACTTGAAATGATACATACTGATGAAATGGTACAGATATGTACATAAAAACTTTGTGAAGAATTTAGCACCCTCTTCCACATAATGGAGAGAATTGTTAAGTTTGAATTCCTTCTTATGTGGTAAAAATCTATATATTTTGAAGTCCACTCAAAAGATCCATTAGGGTTATATAGGGGTGAGCATTTGGCCAATTCAGAAAATTTTAAAAAAATTCTTGGTCGAATTGTGTTTTATTCCAAATTGACTAATTAACTGAATAAATATTATTATTTCGAATTAACCAAAATGGTCGAAATTTGACTAATTCGGCCAAATTAGCCGAAATTAATGATGTAAAAAATGGTAAATGACCAAAAAAAGTTTATATGAACTTATCAAAATAGAGACTATAATGTATTGTATTAGTAACTTGGACAATTCGGATGAACATATTTTGGACAATGTATTATTCGTTCACCATTGGATCGTGTTGATTTTTGATGGAGACTTAGAAGACATCTCATTATTCATTTTGAACAGTAAGATTTGTTTTGAAGCTCTGTAAGTTGAGGTTTTATTGTGAAAAGCAAAGTTGTTCGAGTTTATGCTCTACACTGTCGGCTTTCATCATTATGTCTGATTGGGCTGATTTTTTATAAGCATGTTTTTGACTCCTTGTTATTTATTTTGAACGGTGGAATTGCATTTTGACGGGGGAACTTATCAAATTTGTTTAGAATAATAGTCTTTTACTTGTGATTACTCCATATGTGTTATTTTCTACTTGTTTAAGGTTGATTGAGCTGAAGCCCTGGTTTTTTATTGTTGTGGCTTGCTGAAATTTGTAAGAAAATATTTTTGATAGCGGATTTTATTTGCTTAGACCGGCAGAGGGGTTCCGTGATTTTATTCTTCACACCGAAAGAGTTTTTTGCCACGTTAAAGAAATTTGGTGTTCTTGCGTTGAACGTTTTGATTTGTGCTTTTGTGGGAAGCATATTGATTCAATTTGTTGCTAAAAGATTTATTCTTTTACTCCTAGTAGATTCATTCAAGTTGGGAAGGATTGTGAATTTGTGTGCTGAGATTTCTTCCTTCCTATCACATTGTTTCAAAGATGATAAAGAGCCTTCCTAACTCTCTCACGTAATGAAATCTTAAGATAGCCAGTAGACCTATCCACACTAACATCAGACTCAATAATGGTCATCGAATCAATATTTGCAATTAGATAAGAAGAATTAGGCTCTTTAATAAGAGCTACACTTTCAATCTCCATGCAAACCTCAAGGCAATCCATGTTCTCAAACAAATCATCAATTTCTTAGCATCCCTTGAAAGATAATTTATGAAAGAGATTGTATGCACCAAAGTAGAATCTCTTGTTCATGGAATTCTAATCTTAACCTTCTTTGTATTTTGATCATCAGGTGGAGGTGGAATATGAACATTTACTGATCATTAGCATGATTCAGAGAAACCTCTATCTACATTCAATTTCATTAAATTGTGTAGCATTATTAATCGAAGAAAGTCTTATTCTCTTAAATATAGAAATAGATGCAATTTTTTTTAAAAGTATGGATCGATATATAAAATGTGTTTGTGAATTTAAATATATAAATTATATTAAATAAATAATTAATTTAAGTTGGTATATTTATGTTTCTCATCATTTTAACAGCAAAAAGTCATATAAAAATCAAAAGATGTAATAGAGAAAAATGATATAAGGGATAATTATCTATAGGTCCTTAAAATTTTGTATAATATATTCTGAAATCTTTTTATTTTGGAAATTATATTAATAGGTCTTTATGGTTTCAAAAATTATACTATTACGTCCTTCTGTCCAAAAACGTCATTAGTCAATTGAAAAAGTCAAACGATTTGAATTTAATTTTTAAAAATGACAAAACTACCTTCCCTTATATATTAGAAACCAACAGCAGTTATAATTACAACATTAATTTTTCCGATTTCATCTTTCCTTCATTTTTCCTATTTCATATCTCCCTCATTTTCCATTTTTCTTCTCTCTTAATTTCAATTTATTCACAATAGAAAGAAAAAATTGAGTATTAGAAGCATAAATCGGAAAAAAAAAAAATGGAATAGCCAAATCAAATGGAAAACACAAATTGAATATCTACTTTTCTAAAGCAATTGAACAAAAAAAATTAATTCAAAAGCACAACTTCAAACAAATCCCGAAAACAAATCTTAGAAAAGAAAAAAAAAAAAAAAGAAGAAATCAATCACCTAAATCCAAAATCAAATAGAAAATTCAAATTCAGAATCAATAATTCATTACAAATTGAAAGGAAAAAATTGAATATTAGAAGCATTAATGGAAAAAAAAAAAACAAATCTGCTCTTTCACTTTCATCATTCTCTTCTCTCTTCGATTTGCTTTCTCAAGTCAACAAGAATATATTTGAAGGCAAGATCTACAATTTAAAACTCACAGATCTTAATAACCTTCAATAAACAATCTTACAAAAAAAAACCCTAACCTCCAAATCCATACAAGTTCCTTCCCTGCCTCTTGAGTGCGTTTACGTCACAACATTACGAATAACATTTTCCAAGAAGATATTAAAAAGAAGAACAAAGAAGAGAAAAAATGGGTTGTGAAAATAAAAAACAGAAAGAAGAAGAACAAAGAAGAGAAAAAATGAGTTGTCAAAAAAAATAAAAAAAGAAAGAAGAAGAACATAGAAGAGAAAAAATGGGTTGTAAAAAAAATAAAAAAAAGAAAGAAGAAGAACAAAAAAGAGGAAAAATGGATTGTGAAAAAAAAAAAAAAGAAGAAGGAAGGAGATGACAGCAAGTAAAGTTTGAGCATTTTAGGTTATAATATGTAAGAGGGTAAAAATGTCATTTTAATTCAACTTAACAGTCACTTAACACCCATTCTGGACGGAAGAACCTAATAGTACAATTTTTCAAACCATAAGAACCTATTAATATAATTTCCAAAATAAAAAAACTCTAGATTACGCAAAATCTTAGAGACCTACAAATAATTATCCCAAAATATAATATTAAAACTTGAGTACTCAATATGTAATATGGAAAAATTTATGGACTAAAACATCATTATCCCTTTAATGAAAACCAATTATGTGTAATTGTGAATACTCGAATTTTGAGACCCAGAAAACTGAGTTCCTCAGACTACAAACAATCGAGCCGGACCGGACGTCACCGGAAAACAGTGCCGGAAGTATGCCTTTATGGTACTAGAAACGTCCGGGATTTTACGAGAGTTACAAAAATGCCATCGGAAAAGCCATCGGAGTCTCGGAACGTCCCGAAAAGGCTCCGGAATGAAAAACGCCAGTTGCAAAGGCAGGGCGCCCCTGGCCGCCCTCCGAGGGCACTCCGGGCTGCACTCCAAGGCGCCCCTAGCCGCCCTCCGAGGGCACTCCGGGCTGCCCTCCGGAGGCGCTCCGGACCGCCCTCGGTTGACTTTTGGCCGAATTTTCACCTATAAATACCCCCTCAAACACCCATTTCCCTCAGACCTTGAGCTGTGTTGACGGCCGCTCTCTTCTTTCTTTTTGCCTTTGGTGATTCCTCGTCTCCAGGCAATTCTTTACTGCTTTCTGCATTGCATTGTTGTGATAATTTGCATTCATTCATAATAAACATATATAAAATAAGTCCAAATCAAACTGAAGCTGCGAAGCCGACGCCAGTTATCACAGGTATGATTCTAAACTCGATCTTTTTAGTTTAAATTCTCCTCTACCCCTTCTCTAATCCTGTATAAATAACATTTTGCATAACATTCACACACTTTTGGCCGTAGCGCCACCTAAATCACACTTTTCGACCACGGACGTTGATAAACTCCTTTTTTGGCCACTAGGCCTAAAAATCACACTTTTTGATCACGGATGTCGGTAAACTCCTTTTTCGGCCACTAGGCCTAAATTTCATACATTTCGACCACGGACGTCGATAAACTCCTTTTTCGACCACGGACGTCAATAAACTCCCTTTTTTGCCAAAAGGCCTAAAATCACATTCACACACTCATAGCATGCATACATGCATCCATCCCCCTTCACCACGCTTTAAATAGGCAAGTCCGAACTACATTGACCTTGATCTCTCATTCAAATGAGAGTATGTAGGCATATTCGAGATCTAACCTCGAATATCAGTTCCACCCTCGATCTTTTCAAATCTCTTCATTCCTGCATCACATACATTTAGGAAAAGAATCATCGAGATGGATGCATGACATAACCTCTGAATCCACCTCGGATTCGAAGACTTGTGTACTTCATCCATTGAGGTGATTGACCTAGAAATAGGTCAATCGCAAAACGGAGTCACTAGGGGTTTTTTTTCTTAATTTTTCCCCTTTAACAAAATAAATTAAGTGGCGACTCTACACATACACACACAACACCCCGATTGAACATCCTCCGGTCTAACTGACCCCTCGCGGGTCGGTCCGGCGACTCGAAGGGCTTCGACAAGGGTTCACAGTAATGAACAAAGCCGTCTCTAAAGTTGGGTAAGAATAAATCCTCTAAGTCAAACCAAATCTTTTGATTTTAATTTTTTTTAACATATAAATTGATGGACATAATTTTTTTAGTTGCTATATTTTTACATATTATATAATTATATATCAATCTTGCCTCAAAAGCTCAGCTTGAGAGCTTGGAGCTCGAAAATAGCTCGTTAACAATAAAAATAGAATAAAAAGATTCAAACATGGGATAATTACAGTATAGTTCCTAAATTAAAAGCCCCTTAGATTTGGTTGTACTATTATGGGTGTGATAACCCTATCTCTATAAACGTTATTCAATAAACAAATCTCACAATTTTTTTTATATCATTACACGTCACACATCATTTACTATAATAATTATCACATGTTTTACTTTAGATCATATATCATACCATCTATAAACAAAATATTTCATATTGTCATAATAATACATCACCTAACATAACCCTATTAAAAATATCTATACATGTAGATGCAACAAAGAGGAAGAGAGACCCTATGCTTTAACTGACCGACATGTGAAATCGAGTGTGAAGTGCTACACTTTACGCTGTGACCTAATATGTCAGTTGCAGTCAAGAACCTGAAACATAAATTGCGATTTGGTTGAGTCGCATACTCAGCAAGTATAAACTGACACAAAGTAAATTTTCAATATCAACAATTTGATAAAATAATTAGTAACATAAATATACACGTGTTTATGATATATGATTCCATTTAACTTGGTTGTGACTCATCAAATTAAGTATTGCATCGGGATGTCATATATCATATATCATATAGCTGGTCAGTATCAAGTCTATGTATAACTCGAAGTTTTATTTGTACAATTATATATTGACCCGTAGGTCTCGCCTGTAAAATTATATAATGACCTGTAGGTCTTGCTTATAAAAATTTACAAATACAAAATCAAGATGGTCACAACTCCCTTATTAAGTTCTATATGAATACTTCCGTATGTCATCTATAATGTATCATCATCTAGATTCCAATATAACCAATTGATCGACTTATATACAAATCCAATAAATAAATAATATCTCATGTTAACAATTAATCAATATTTTTTTTAAAAAAGGATCATCTATTACATCAGTTAAGATTCATGAATATCACAATCACAAATAGCAATTTATTACAAGTGTCATGTCTAATGTTTATACTTACCTCAAAATTAGAATTGAAATCAAAACTTGGGTTATTTTTCTCGCTCTTCTCCTATATTCAATGATCCTATATAATTCAAATTAATCTTTAATTTTTTCATTTATATTTCATATGAAATGAAATGTATGATTTTATATTTATTCTCTTTTTATTGTTAAAATATTTTTATTTCGTTTAAAATTCGACTTGTAACATATATTTGCTATATTTAAAATATTCAATAGGGTTATTTGTATTTAATATTAAACTCAATTTATCATATATTAATTTCATTTGATAATATTTATCATAATTTAATTTAATTAAATGACAAATAAGTTCAACTTATAAAATAAATTCTAAATTAAGGATTCAATTGCATAAGTTTTAAAGTTTGCAGGGGTCTAATTAAAGTCTAGTAGTGAATTCATAGGTCTCTTGATAAAATTTGTTCCATACACAATCGGGTGAGCAAGTACAGCACCGCAAGGCTCAAATTGCAAACGGTACAGCACCGTATTAACCGCCCTACACCGTATTTTGTAGTTTTATGCAATTTCAAACCGTAAATTAGACTGTGAAATGCGGTTTGAAATTTAAACCGCACCGAAGTTGGTTGTAGGTTTATGAACACCAAATTCAGTCACAATTGCATCAATTTCAGTCACATTTCAACCAGTTTCATTCGCATATATGTATCCAATTTCAGTCAAAATAGACAGCTCATGATTAACTATCTAAACATATTTTACTTTTGATATTACTGTAGCTTATTACAACATGCATGCATTAGCTATTCCTCAACGTTATAACTGTATTACTATAGCTAAATCCAGTTAAGGCATAGTGTATATGTGTTCTTTTTTTTTTTTTTCCTTTTTTTTTTATATCAGAGTTAATTAGCAATTAGCAATTAATGATTAGAAGGTGGGCATGGTAGAGATGGTTCTAACGAAGTTCACTTCTTGAAGCTGCAGATGATGAAAATATTATTAAAATACATGCCAGTTTTGCTATAATTAATCAAACTTAGCAATTCAGCACAAACTTAAATGATGTTGTTTAGGTTAAAAAAAAATTAAATAATATTTATTTTTTTCCGCATAAACCGTAAGTCGTAGGTTTGTAGCAGTGAAAATTGCAAACCACAATGCGGTGCCAGTTTTGCGGGCGGGTAGGTTTTGCTCACTCCTACACGTAACGTATATAAGATGTTTTGGAGAAATAAAATAGCCTAACGTACAAATTCATCCTTTAATATACAACTTTTTTTTTTTCCATTAAAATTTACAGGTGACAACTTAAACACATAAACTTACCAAGTGACTCGTTAAGAATATAAATTTGTATATGAATAACCATTTAGAAATCTAAATTTGCAAATTTTTACTTAAGTGGTCATAAAAAACAAAATTCAAGTATCTCTATATCACAGTTAAAGATTAGTTTTTGAGTAAAATGTTTTTTAGGAAAGGAGCAAACTTCTCTACGGGTAAAGATTATATCTCCATATTACGGGTAAAGATTAGTATTGGTGTGAAATTGACGTTGAATTTGTCCATTTTGCCGAAATAAAACCAACACCTCAAAAAAAAAAATATATATTTTTTAAAATACATATCTAATTCATTAAGAGAAACCCGGATACGCAATGCCAATTAATCCTGGCCGTCCGATCCCATAGCCGATATGAATTGAAGACCGAATCGTCAAACAGCCAATTAATCAAACACTTACTGCTAAACAGCCAGAATCTTCCGTTTTGATAAACACGAATTCAACTACCGACGTAAAAAAAAAAAAGGTTCCCTGCAAATGGCGTTCTCCGCAACCGTTACTTCGCCGCAGTGTACCTCTTTTCTTCGCTTGACCAGCCACTCCAAAACGACCTCCGTTTCACCTCATAATTCTGTCTCTTTTCGGTTCTCCAGATCAAATTTCAGCCGTCGAGTACCCCTTTCTGTGCGATCAGCGTCATCTTCAGGCACTTTTCTCTCTTATTGTCATCTTATTCTGTCTAATTTATTGATTAATCTTCGATTAAGAATTATATGAAATAAATTATTTTTATGATTTTATTTTTGTGATTATTTTTATTGGATTTTAGTTGCTCCGGCGGCAGAGGGTATTGCGCCGGCGATTTCCTTAACGGATAATGCATTGAACCACTTGAATAAGATGAGGAAGGAACGAAATGAGGATTTGTGCTTGAGAATCGGAGTTAAACAAGGAGGATGCTCTGGCATGTCTTATACTATGGAGTTTGAGAATCGAGGATATGCGAGACCTGATGATTCTATTATTGAGTACAATGGTTTTGTGATTGGTAGGTATCCAAACTTCAAATTTATTTTCATATGAGCGTTGTTTCTGCTTCAAATTCAGCTACCTATTATCCTCTTTTTGGATATTGCACCTGGAAATCATATTGAGACGTTCCTTGTCGTATAATATAGGGGGAAAATGAAATTTTTTGATGTAATATGACATAGTAAACTATGGTTATCCTAGTTTAAGGTTAAGCTTAGCACCAAATTTCAGTAATTTAAGGCCTTTTGTAAGCAGGCTTGAGAACAATCATGTTGGGGAAGTTATTATGATATTAGGTGAATCAAAGTGACTAACAAAGAGTGATAAATACATATTACAAGTTAGAAAGCTCAATGAGAGCACAGTTGGGACAAGATTAACTCTGAATTGAATCTTTCCGTTTAATCTGCATTAAAAATCATAATCTCATTCAGGGCATCCAATCTTTGTTGAGCATTTTATATTTTTTCCTGGAAGAGAGGATTCGACCCAGGGCTGGCCTGCTTTAGACTTCTTTCTTCATGCTTTTGACTGTTTCATATACATTCATATACATATAGCTGTCTTTTCTTGTCAAAAGGGAAATAGAAATAGTTGGAATAGCAGTATCTTCCTCCTCTTGAATAGTTGAGTTGAGTTTAGTTAGGATAAATGAGAAAGAAGTCTTTATGCTTTTCTGTCCTGCTTGTGAAAGAGTTTCAAATACTCATTCTTAGAAAACAGAGTCAGGTAGATGTTTGAAGTTCCTGTCAACTCTTTTTCAGCCGAAAGTAGGGAGTTGATCATGCGGGACTTTATATGGAGGCACACGAAAACGATCCTTCGATTAGCTACATTCGTGCGAAAAGCGAGTTCAAATTACAGCCATGCCCATAAAAAGGGGAATTCCACCATAACATGCATGGCGTTATAAGTTAGAAAGCTGAATGAGAGTACCAGCATTCAGCAACTGATATAGCAGTCTAGAGAAACCAGTGCTAAAGAAACATGAAAGTGGTAGATTAGCAGGCGAAAAACAGAAAAAGGTGGGAGGTATTCTTGAAATTAATGACTAGAAGGTGAGGAACCACTGATGAGTGATGACTGAGATTAGATGCATATCATGTCTATGTTATCTCAAAAAGTACAGGGGTTTTGGCCCTGTTCTGTTCTTCTGGTCATTAAGAGATTTGACAGAGTTGCACTGTAGGTAACCTTTAAGATACTTCCCGAGGATCTAAGTTGTTCTGATGCGTTGAAGAGTGATATACTACTAAGTTCTGTTGTCAGCTGTCTCAGACGTAGTTAGCTCCAAAGCTCTTACTCAGGAGAAGATTATAAACCCTATAGATAGGTAGAAAAACACATGGGAAAGCTATGAAAAATTATGGCATACAAAATCAATAAAGCTAGGTTTGAACTACTAAGTGCATCAGTTCCATGTGGAGTATATTCTTTTTTGACCTGTGAATACTTTTAGGCCTTCTGGCCACCCAATTAGAAGTCTATGATCTATCCTAGGAATCCTTCAGCTGTTGTTGTTATGGTGAAAGGTTAGGCCTCCTGAATTGCCTTTTTTCCTAAGGCGAGAGGCAAGCATTCAATTCATTTATAAATACAGAATCATGTAAAAAATGAAAAATATAACATTATGTATGGAAAGCAAACCATAAACCATAGATTACTGATTTTGTGCTCATCGTTGGACTCTAGTGGTCCCAAATCATCGCTATCACCTGCATTATCTGTCATCACAAACTCTTTCTCTTCATGCAAAAGTTTACAGGAGATTTTAGCATAATATGATTTCAGCAAACATCTCAGTCAAAATTTTGGCAGCATAAAGGGTTACAATTTTGACATGCAAATGGTTTTGGAAGAAAAGAAAAAGAGGGAAAACAAAAAGGGAAGGAGGAACACAAAAAGTTCAAATTGTAAGTTGACATGCCAGATCAAAATTTCAGTCTTTCTTCAATCAAGTTATTACTCCTCCTTTGGTCTTTGGATTTCTCCTCTTTTCCCCTTTCTCTCTTTGTTCCCTTTTTCTTCTTCTTGCATCTCAGCCATTCTCCGTTTCATTATTGCATTCCTACTTTTCTATTTCAACAGCTAAAACCTTTCGTAAAATTAAAATATAAAAAAAATCTGCTGTTATAATCAGAAAGCATCAAGCCATCACCGAGCTGCCTCGCCACCATGATGCCTGAGGCGCTTGCCTCATAAAAAACTTTGACATTAGCAGCTGGAAGTGGTGACACCTCAACTTGCCTTGCGTCACCGCCATGGCAATCAAGGCGCTAGCCTTTAACATGCCTTCAGCTGATCAACTACGTGGTGCCTTACAAATATAGATAGTGATTCAAAGCTGAGAGGCTCCCATCAAAAACATTAATATGATCCTAAAAAATTCTGAAATTGAAAGCTTGACTGGATTCTAGGTTTATTTCTTAAAGGAATTAAAAATAATGTGGATGAATAGGTAAGATATTGCATCAGATGTCTGAATTTGCTCTACTCTACACACATGTTGTTGCTCTTCTATTGGTATGTGAGGATCTGTATAAGCAGCTTTTACGTCTTTGGGGTAATAGGGACTGGATTTTGATGTAACGGGGATATTTTTCATATTTTGAATCATGGTAAGCCACTTGTTTGATCTCAACTAGTAATGAAACTTGAAAAACAAAAAATGCAGATTTATGAGGATAAAATAACCTGTAGGAGTGGAAGGGATTTTGGCATTGTTGAAATGATTCAAAGAATTTCACAGTCGATATCCTTGTAGCGGAACTATGTGTTTAATCAGTGATTATCTATAAACATTTTAGCTGCAAATACTCGACTGGGGTAGTTAATATTTTCGTTTCATCTCAAGTATTGCATTTGTGATCAATAGACAGATCTCAACCACCCTTGCCTACTATGATGCTGTTAGGATTTGGTATCACAAAAACAGATGTTGCCGTGTGCTATATGGTAGTCATAATTGTCTGCAATTGTATGTTACAATTCTCCATCTGTCGCTATATATGTGAGTTTGTGACTGTAGACAATTGGGGCATGACAAACTAATCACAATTGAAAATGGATCTTTTTTTTTTCTTTAAAAAAAAAAATTGAAATGGAAGTAGCCTAACACTTGAAATTCCCCTAACTTTATATGAGATTGTTCATCAGATTCATATGCACCTTTACTATATAATATTCAGTTATTTACTTGATGCTTATTTCTGCAGTTTGCGACCCGAAGAGCCTTCTCTTCCTATTCGGTATGCAACTGGATTATAGCGATGCTTTAATTGGCGGAGGTTTCTCTTTTAAAAACCCAAATGCTACACAAACTTGTGGATGTGGCAAATCATTTGCAGCAGAGATGTAAAATAATGCTTACAGACCATTGCACAATAGCCTTGTATTATCTGTAAGTACACATAGTTTACATCTTTACAACGATATTTATTTCCTTACGACCAACGCCATATAAATTTATTTCTTTTTATTTACTTTCAACCACCGGAAAAGAAATTTATATTTTTCACTACTGACCACCAATTGCCAGAAATGAATTTATTTTCTTACAGTCACGGGTAACCTGGAATGAAAATAAATTTATCTCATCTTGTTTACTTTTATTTTCTCATATTAAGAAGAGATTATTTTTAATCAATCCAACTTCTACAAGATGATAACTTTGTTTACTTTTATTTTCTCATATTAAGAAGAGATTATTTTTAATCAATCCTCCTTGTACAAGATGTTGAATACAAAGTTCCAAATCTTTACGATGACTTTGAACTTTCTCTATATTATCAAATTCAAATCCAGCAAAACATTCCAAATCATAATCCGCCATTGTAAATTCCTTCACATTGGCAACTTTTTCTTCATCTTCCTCACCAAACATTATTCTCTTACGAATCATAAGTTTTGAAACCACAGCCCAACAATTTGACTTCAAAATCTTGGGCACTCCATCGATATAATACAACAATGAATGAAATACAAAAAGTGTAATTCCTTCAACCTCTTTTAAAACCTAATTAAATTTCCAATTACATCATTTTGGGAACAAAATGCATTTTTTCTCCAAACTTTTTAAATAATAATAGCCACCGTGGATGATTGCTGGAAACCATCGGCACTGAAATTGGTAATCATCTCTTTTTTTTACTTTTTTATTTATTTTATTTATTTTTTAAAAAAAGATGAGGGCAGACTTGAAAGGAGAAAGGGGCAAGCTCCTAGAGAGATGTCGTTCATTGATTGAAATTTCACAGCACCTGATATTGAGGAACGAAAATATTTTTTTTTTGGTCGGTTTCAGTGAAGAACGCAATCAGAAAGAATAAAGCGTGTTTAGTTGGGTGCATTCTAAAAGGAAGTATCGAATTTAAATGCTGGACAAGAAAAAGAAAGAAATTTGAATTGTGGATAAAATGAGTTGTTACGCACAACCATATTGCGAAAGCTTAATTAAAACGCAAATCCTCCTCCACTTTTGCAAAATAATCTTGCGAAACTAGAGTTATGTAAGATCATCTTGCGAAACTGTGTTTCGCAAGATGATCTTACATAACTCTAGTTTCGCAAGATCATCTTGCGAAAGTAAGGTAAATTTTTGTTTTTGTTTTTTGGCACTTCGTTTCACAAATCAAACTTACAGTAGAAAACTGCCTATTTAAGGACGTAGGAGATAGAAAAACGATTACATTTCGAACATCTGTAACTGAAAAAAGAACCTTAAAATTTGAGAAAATGACATATATAACTCCATTTCCTTTAAATCTATTCTGGAGCAGTAAACGTACCAATGGTGGACGGGGGTAGTTGGTCCAAATAGGAGTCTAGCCAACACAACAATCTGTATCGATACTTAGTTGTCTTTCGATTAGCTTGTTGATCAAGTGTACAGAGTTTGTAATGTGAATAGGAGGGTGGTTCAACTACGTTTTTATTTTGGTGTGTACAGAAGACAATGGTGTAAGGCGTTACATAATTATGCAGAACGGCGAGACAGTGTCGTTCTTGTACTTTTACGCATCCAAATATCCAGAATAATACATATAAGCGGAACAGATCGACAATATTACTATGTTTAGACCGTATGCCGTAGGAGAAAGCAGTGCTGCTGCAGATGAGAATATCGTCTCTACAAATGAGAACATGAGCGCTGGATATGTTGATGAAGAAAATGAGGAATTAGTAAACGAGTCAATCTACGGTTCTCTTAATCCAGATGAAAATGTAGAGAACGAAGAGGAGATCTCAATGGATAGTGGTTCCAGCAGTGACGATGAGTATGTGCCTTGGGACGATGACACCGACGATAGTGAAACCGATGTAATTACACCATTGGGACATTTTGTTTACGGTGATATAGGAGATGAAGTACCGAGGTTTGTGCAGAGCCAATGAGGGACAGAAATATGAAGAGTATTGATGTTGGGATTCATTTTAAGAGCAAGAAATTTGTAATGTCTGCCGTGGCCGAATGACCTGCAAAAAGAGCTGTGATGTTCCGCATGGTCTCCAGTACGAAGACGACGTGGGCTATAGAATGTTTTACCTGTAGGCCTACATATCTAGAAGAACTATTACACGACCCACGATGCAACTGGAGCATTCGTGCATCGGAACAGTTATGGTCGGGAAAGTGGAAAATGGTTAAATGGGTTAAGGAACACAACTTTTCCGGTGCTCAGATCGGGAATGAGGATATAAATATCAAGTCAAATGACATTGCGAGACTGATTATCTCGAATATCAAGAATGACCCAGGATATAAGGTGAAACAGATTCAGACTGACGTGCATGAATGATTCCGTGTTTAAGTTGGATATAACAAAGCGTGGCATGGACAGAGGAAGAAAATTGATGCAGCATACGGGCATGGGAAAATAATTTTAGAGAACTATCAAGATATTTGTCCGCAGTGCAGGCGGCTAACCCAGGCACTATATTTATGTTCAAGTTCAAACAGTGCACAGAAACTAGTCGTAGGCGAATTTTTAGATACGTGTTCTAGGCATTTGGACCATCTGTTCAAGCATACCAGTTTTGTCATCCGGCCGTGAGCGTCGATGCAACTCACTTACGGGGTTTTATAAGGGCAAACTTATTGTAGCAGTGGTGAAAACGTCGAAGAACAACATTTTGCCAATTGCATTTGCGATTGTCGACGATGAGACAGCGCACAGCTGGAAATAGTTTCTAAAATGCCTGAAATTGTACATTCTAGGCAATCGGTGGACCTGCATTGTTTCTGACCGTTACCTCAAAATCCTTTCTACAAAGGAGACGATATTGGAGAAATATCCGAGAATGGGAGTTCACCGATTTTTCCTTGAGCACGTTAAGGCGAACATGTTCAAGGAATACAGAAGGAAGGGTCTGAAACAAATTTGTCAACATGTTCAAACGGAGTTGCAAGAGAAGAAGTACTGGGCTGCATGGACAAAGTTGCAAGAGAGATCTCCCAGAGCGTGTATTTGCAAAACATTGATCCAGAGAAATGAATGCTTTTTGTTGATGGATGCCACAGATGAGGTTTGTCAACAACTAACACCTCTGAAAGTTTCAACGTCCTAAAAGGGGTTCATCACTTCCCGATTAGAGTTTTGATTGAATCGTCATTGGAGAAGACAGTTGCAATTTTTCAGTGAGACTTAGCGAATATAGAAAGATGTCAAACTGTCCTTGCTTCAGTCTCTATGCAACAATTTATCAAATACAGACATCGTTCTAGGATGCACACTGTAACCTGCTGAAATCAAAATATAGGGATATACAAAGTGGTTACGGGAAGTGACAACATACAGCTGGTGCAATATGAAATTCAAAATTACAGTTGCGGAAAATGGCAGACGTTTAAAATTCCATATTCACATGTAGTTGTTGTTGCTTCGTTCAGGGGCGAATATGCCTCACGACTTGTTGATAAGTTCTATATATTGGAAGGGTGATTTACGCAATTTTTTGGAAATTTTTCTCTATGCTCGGTACGGAAACATGACCTTAACTGAAATGAAATCTACGTCCGGATGATTGTAGAATGATTCACCATAATGAACCGGATCGAAGACGGGTTAATTAAATGAAAGGGGCGATGGATTATACGGGAAGACATACGCGAAGAGGGACTGTTTGCAGCCAACGTAGAAATCCAGAACATAATGTACGATCATGCCTAATTTCTCATCCTCCATCTGATAGAGCTTCAATTTAACTGTATAATATGTAATTAAATTTATTTTATATCCTTAAAACAATTTCGAATTTCATTTTTTATTTTGGCTACATATGTAGTATATAATAATAATTTAACTATATAATATATATAGTCTAAATAATAATAAACTAGAATTACATTTGTTTATAAAAACGGAAATTTATTTACATCAGATAAAAAATAATTACATAATATTATCACAGTACCAAAAATGATTACAAAATATTTATCATCCTCGTTTCGGCGTCGAGACAATTCCTTAATGTGTAAAGACCTGGGATATCGGGGAGCCTTCCTAACCCTAGTCTCCCGACTCAGCGCCAATGGAGGAGTTTGCTCCTCTGGAACATCAGTATCCTCATGGCGGGATGACTCTTCCGCCTATTGATCCAAAGTTTGCTTCAGATTCTCTAGCTTCTGATGTTGTTGATCGCTCATTGAAGAAAAAATGGCCTAAAAGTCATGTTGCTCAAATAATGAAGCATAATCGTCGTGATAAAAAATCTGAAGTGATTCATGCGCTGGCGGCGATGGGTGTCCTAGCAGAGGATGCAGTCGTCGCTTACCGCTGTTAGGCAAGCGGCAGCCACGCCCCCGCAGCGAATTTCTCGCTAGGCCCGATGTGGATGAACTGGATCGCCAAATATCTGACTTGGCACGATATCTGGTTGCGTCTAATAGATCTGCAGACTGCACTTTAATTCATCCCGGATCATTTCAGATGTATCCATGCAATCATTAACAGTCATCAATCGCTTGAAACGTCGAGCTAGCATGTCTTCTGCCATTTCTGCAGCCATATTTGCAGTTCTATAGTCTACGATTGTGAAAAATATATATTAAAATTAATTAAAATAAAGAAAATCAAATACGACAAAAATTAAATAAATTAAATACATTAATAAAATAAAGAAACTCACCAATGCTGTGTAGGCCTCAGTCGAGCCTATGTAACCTCTGTGTAGGTTCTGGGAGAGCCTCTGATCCTTTGGATTCGTTATATGGCATATAGTCCGCAATTGATACCATGACAAGTAATCATCAGAAGACTCAGTGCGTCCAATGTACTCACCATCCATTGATGTCTCCGATCGACGCATCCATTGGTCGACGTACGCCCTTAGGTATGTCGGTCAATCAGTCGTTGACTGTCTAGAACAGGTGAGCTTATATAGACGCTCATACTCTGCCTTCTGCAGCAGACAAGTGTCTCCAGGTATCTCCTGTCTATACCCGAACTACCGTGACACCCTACTAAGAGCATGGAATTCAACGACCTCAAAAAATATTAGTGAGATTTGAGAGATTCAAACTAGTTCCCCCGCCCTACACGCCTCGGGTAAGGCAGCCAGAATTTTCGGGGAATACAACATCCAGGAGAACTATCCAATATTAAACATTAATTTGCATATATATATATATATATATATATATATATATATATATATATATATATATATATATATATATATAATAAAAAAAAAAAAATATATGACAATAAAAAACAAAGCACTCT